>QYTT01082201.1:0-11084 GCA_006980735.1 Dasypogon diadema
GGAATGAAAGTGCTCAACACTTGTTTTAAGTGGTCTCACAACTTTAAAAATATTTTAATATAGAAAAATATGTCTTCTAGTATAGTATACGCTCATTTTTACGAAAAATGTCCTATACCCTATTTCATGAATAATGAAAGAAATATGCATAAAATTACGGTACACGAAGGATTAATTGCCTTACTCTTTGTTTAATATAATTTTGGCATAGTTTATTAATTCATGTAGATGATCTGATATGACTATCTTTCAACAGTTCGAAAAATCTTTCTTGACCATCAATATAAATACAAACGTTCACGCCCATGCAGAAAATTAGCATAAATCAGGAACCAAGAATTTTTAAATCGTTTTTCTCTTGGTCTACCCTAAAAAATTATCTACTGTCATGTGTTGTAGGTATGTCTGGAAAATTAACAGGTTATTGAAAATCCACAACAAAGCGGCTCTTTTTGCTTTAGAAGATGGCAAAATCCGAAACTTCCCTCGGCAAAAGACTACCCAAGACGTAATTAATGATATTTTCTGTATTCTCTTAAAGGAGAAAATTAGAGGTCAGTTGAAAAGGATGTTTAGATAGAAAACGATTTGCACGCTTAAGTGATCCTGCAGAATTTCAGGGTGCTATCGCCTCTAGCCAATTTTGTAAGAACTGGTGCAACATCCTGTTCAGGTTATGATTCTTTCTAGGTAGAATTATAATCTTTCTTGCATTAATGATGAAACTGTTTTTATCGCACTGATGATGCACAGAACCCTGCCGTTGACTCATTACATGGGCATTCCTCAATTGCTTTTTGAGTTTTTTTTGGGGGTATAAAATCCAAGTGTACGCCCCTCGAATAAATCTGATAATTTCACATCTGCCGTTTGATGTCATTAAATTATCACGACCAGTTCTATAATTTCAAGCTTAAAAGGACTTATGATTACACATCAGAACATAGGGTAGTTGCGATAGTGCACGGGACTTCGAACAAGTTATTCCACCTTTGCAAGAGCCGCCCGACCTGCTGGGAAATTCGTCCAACCAGATTTGTGAAAGTAATAACTCACTTGCTCAGATACACGTGTTAAAGTTGAAATTTTAAATGTGTCACGTTATCGCATCTCATTAAATGAGTTTATTATGTGCAAGGTTAAGAGATTAAAGTATAAAAAATTTTCTGATTAACTCTTATTGTTTCAGATTGTTCGTAAAAATCAAAAACTTTACCACATAGCAGTTCTGTATCAGTATCTGTTTGTCTGTATCTGCGGAAATGTAACACCAATTTGCATTACGGAGATTTTTCGAAATTAGATAAATACCAGTGTCAAGTGTGTTTTACACGAGATGTTTACTTTTACTAGATGTAAGAGCAACACAAAACGTCGACAAATTCCTCTTCCTAACCGAAACTCTCAAGAATATTGTCTTACGTGCTTTTTATGTGTACGGTGTCATTAAGTTGATTGTTTATTCAAACCTTTGCTTTTATCTTTCAAATTCCTCAACGTCGAGACGTTCCGAATTCCTTTGAGAACGTACTGAAGTAAAGATGCCTCACCGTAGTAAATTTGAATTCTGTTTCATATTTCTTATGTAACAAGTAGGTACATATTGATAATGCTGATGATGATGATGGTACTTGATCCCGCAGGCAAGTGGTTTTAATTTGTCGTTATTTCAAGATTATATTCAAACTTTAAAATTTCTGTTAATTCACAAACCTCCACACATTTTTTCCTCAATGTTTTACTGAGATTATTGTTAAGTCCGCTGCAAAAACCAAACTATTTTTCTAGTTGTCCTGCAAACATTAAGAACCAAATTTTGCGTTCAACTCAAATTATGATAATAATCTGAACGTGTTGTGTTTCATACAATTAACAAATCTAAAGTCACAAATAAAACTTGTTGATATTTTTAATGATCTAATATATAACTACTCCTCGTTGGCACATGGTGTCCGATTTCTAAGAGAAAAAGGAAAGCAACCAGTAATTTGGACCACATTTTGTTTTACTAACATCGCTTTTTGGCATTTTTCGCAGAGCATCCAGTATATGATCTAGAATGTAATGACCATTTCTTAGTAAGACTTTTCGCATTATCAGAGTGCATATGCTTCATATTATACAAATAATGTAAAATATTCACCTGGCGCTTTGTGTCGATATTAATGATTACGGAAATATTCTAAAACCGCTTTTAACAACAGAGTGTGTCCGCAGTAGTGATGGAGGATATGATACGCGTATCGATAATTAACCGATATATCGTGCTACTTTGCCGATAGTTTTGTTTACGATATTATCGAAAGATGGATAGAAGTATTCTTCAATACACGATAAATTCGAAAATTAAGATTTCATGTTTTCTGAACGTGCCCCTTTCTTTAGTAAATGAAGAGAAGAATCTCCAGACTAACACGTATTAAGTATATCTCAATTTCTCTCTATCTTGATTTTCTGATTTCTTTCGCTTTAACTGCTGCTTCGAGATTTCTACGAAATAGTGAGTTGCTCCCCAACATATTTGTAGGGTATTAAAAGAAAACAAAAGCAACAGCTGACATGTATGAAAGTTATGTTAGGACAGTAGTTTTTAACGTAATGTTCATCAGAGTCAAACGTTCTTATTCAAAAAATCCTATAGGTATGAATAGGATTGTGGTTTCGCTTGCTTTTTCCGTTTTTATTATTTTCATAAGATTAAGAACGTTCGACTCAAATGAACGAGTTGGGTAAAAACGGCTACCCAATCTAGTCTAAATTTCGATATGAAATTTCGATATATCGATATATTTTCAGGCGATATATCGCGATAACGATACATTTCAGATGATAAAAATATCGGTATATCGTATCGGAATTTTTCTTGGAATACAACACTAGTCCGCAGCATTACTGGTTATAACCTATTGATTCAAATTATTTTAGGAAAGGCTAGAACAGCGAAATAAATATCTAAAAATCTGTGTGTATTGATCATATGTGTTTACGCCAAGAAAAGGAATAAATATTAAAAGTCTGAGTCAAAAATTTGAGAGACAGTGGCCAAATGAAAGATTTCCCTCCCTAATAAATGAGCTAAACAGTTTATCTTACTCAGTGTCTTAAGGCGAAATCAATATTTAGAAAATACATAGCGCATTGGAGCTGGAATCAGCTGCCGTCTTACCACTACGCTATCCAGGGAACTACTATTTTCCTTACCAGGCCACAATTTTTGTTTTCGGCGGACCGAGTATTATTTGTGAGCTCTTAAGTCTGACAATTTTGGAAGCTTTTTCTGAGTACCAATATCAAATACACCTATCGCTCGATTTGCACAATAAATACGTTCCAGGAAGAATCGTATAAATTAAAGCCTTGTAAAACAAGGCACAACGTGAAAATAGAAATAAGTGTAGGTTAAATTAAACTTTCAATTTATTTATTAAAATAAAAGACACATTACCGTGTCAATCGAGAGATGGGTGGCACTTAATCTCTTCACACACACATAAAATACATATCAACATACTAGTAGAAAAGTTTTGTGAGTATGTAAATATGAAGTTCAGAGTAGAGCACACAAAAAAGACTTTTTGTTTGTTGTCAATTCATAGCTTTTCCTATACACACACCCCAAAAGTGTCCGGGA
Organism: Dasypogon diadema; assembly: GCA_006980735.1. NCBI lineage: Eukaryota > Metazoa > Arthropoda > Insecta > Diptera > Asilidae > Dasypogon > Dasypogon diadema. Next base: position 3,632 of record QYTT01082201.1, read on the forward strand.
AATCCGGGTGGAGTTTTTTTTACATCTGCACCATGTAATTGACATTTGAAGAATGGACGGTTTATTTAAATTAAATTATTAAATTATTTTTAAGGAGATTTGGTCACCCTCAAAATCGATGAATCACAAGTCTGTAAGAAGAAGACGTAAGCGAACTGGAGAATGAACAAACAAAATTTTCAGTAAGAATTTTTTTTTATTTTATTTATTTATTTTTTTGCATCTCACAAACATTTCTTTCTACAGGGCTATCAAAAATAACTTGTGTGGGGTATAACTGAACCGGGCCAACGTGGTAAAAAGATTCCACCAAATAAAATACCAGTTGCTCTAAGACAGTATAAGAAATCACATTTCACATTTCCCAACAGTTGAATCACAGTACAGTAGAGTAAGAATATCTAAAAGATATCTTGAAAGTAGTTTGAAAATTTCCCGAATATATGAGATTTATAAAAAAGAAATGCTGGAGCAAAATACACCAGAAGAAAACATTACAAAATTTTGGTTATATAGCGAGATTTTCAAAAATAAATTTAATTATTCCTTTAAACTTCTCGATATGTAATCAATGTGGCAGACAACTTATACACGAGTATGTAACTGTAAGAACTTAGATTAAGTTAAAAAAAGATATAAATTAAAATATCAAGATAAAAAAGTGCTAAAATTAACACAAAACAAGGGGTAGTGACCGTTGATTTAAAAAAAATGCCCTTGTGCACCAAATTTGAATAATTCTCAAAGTTTTCATTGGCTAAAAGTGTGGACATTTAATCGCATCATCAAGGATTCTCCTACAAACCGTACAACTTACTCTGTGTACGAAGAGAGTATAGCAGGAAGAAGAGGCAATGAAATTGGTTCGTGTTTATTAAAATGGGCATTAAATTTTATTGACCAATCTGTAGAAGAATTAACAATTTGATCAGACAATTGTCCTTCACAGAACAGAATATATATTAACTCAGTTTTGGCTTATTTTGTTGCTTTAAAATTTCTGCCCACTTTGGAAATAATAAATCACAAATATCTTCTCAAAGGACATGCTCACCAAGAAGTAGACAGTAATTACTCATTAATAGAACAAGAAAGAAAAAGGATGGCTAAATTTCAAATAATGACTCCATGGGATTGGCAACATAGTAAGAATGGCTAGCTATAAAAATTCTTTTGAAACAAGTGACTTCTAAAATTTGTTGTCTTTGATTTAAAGAGCCAGTGGGCCATTTTTAAAGAGAAAAATAAAAAAATGAAAACGGAAATGACTTTAAAATTTCCTAAACAGTTAACATTCAGGTTCAATCTGATTGGTTCGGTAAAGTGTTGTGTAAAACAAGTTTTGATGAAGCAAATTTCGAAATGTTCGATTTTAGTGGTACATTCTGGAACAGAGTTTTTCCTGTTGAAATACCAGCCGTTAAAAATTCACTAAAACCCATAAGTACAAAAAGTATAACGACCTGAAAAAAAGTTACAATGGATACCAAAGACGTGTCATGCATTTCATGAAAACCTTCCATGAATGACCATAGAATGCTTCATACTGTTCTCTTTTGAGAACGTTGACCGTTTTGGAGGAACAAGGGCTTCAAGACCAACAAATTCAGCAAAATGGGGAAGAGGAGGGATTATTTTGTGGCCTTGGCCTAATTTAGGTTAAGTAACATTATTTTCCAATAAACTGCAATTTATCATAAAAAGAATTTTAAATGTATTTTTCTGGAATCATAGTTGCAACCCCTTCAACAGTGTGTGAAGTGCCCCCACACCCCCTCGCAAACCTTCTCCAATTATCATACCTGAGATATATTAGGGGTTACTTTTCAATGCAAGAGTAAATCAACCATGTTCTCATTGTGCAGAGAAACTGCAAGAAACTCCAGAAAGGTCATGAAAGGATCGTTACAAATAATGATAGTTCCTTGTCTTCTTCTAGGCACAATTTTCAAATAGAAGATTCCTTCGCAAAAATTTCTTAAAGCACAAAAATTTCTTAAAACACAAACTCTAAAACCACAGAAAGTTCTGTAGTTTACAAAATAAGTAAAGAACAAAATAAAATATGCAATAACAGAAAAATCTCCAAAACTTTAATAAATCCAGTGATATAGAAGTACGGGGAAGATTTTCTCCAAACCTTTTTTTACAAGGGTTAATGACTCCCCAGGTATTTGCTTAGTAAACATTTAAGCCAACATCTTCAAGATGTTATTTCGGAAATAAGTAGGAACTCGTCTGAATCAAACAGAGGAAATGTAATGTAAATGCATTAGGAATGAATAAATTACCTGAATTCAATTACAACGTGGCTGAGTAGAAAAGCAACGCTAGGAGTATAGCCGCCAGCGTTTTTCCAATAAGTATTTTTCATTTACATCCTTTCTTACTATCGGGTATGGTCGGTCTAGCACTGTTCACGCCGTGTGGTGTTCAATTACTCATAGGCTTCTTGGAAATGAATGCATGATTAGGAATATGTGCATTGATGGTGTCTAGATAATCGTTAGAAATCGGAAAAGGGTGCACCCCGTAGATGATTGCCTATAAAGTCAATTTGACGAAACGATTCGACCGAGCCGAACCGAACGACTGATATCCCACGTGCTGAACATATTGATCCGACTTTAGTGTGACATTTGTATGCACAAAGAGCTGCATTCATATGGTAATTATAGGAGCAATCAGACGTGCCAGTATCCATTCACATTCTTTGATCAGAGGGAAGGTGAAGCGCTGCGGCGCGGTACCAAACATAACCAATACAATGACGCATTTAAAGAACTAATCGCAGATCATGCCGGTTCTGTACGACAAGTTTTCTTTGGATGGGATACGCTGTCCTACTGCAAGTAATGTGGTGGGCAGAAGGGTTTTTTCTTGTTTTAGAGGTGAGTGAACTTTTTTCTAACATCTTAGCTGGGATGCATTCCATCCACATTAAACAACAACAACAATAATAAACATCAGCGACAAGAACCAGACTGAGATTTACGATAGAAGATGATCTCCAGGACTGGAGCAAAAAACTCAATTGAGGAAAAGATTGATACGAGCATTGTACAGTGGTTCGGAGAATCCATTCAAATGCGAGTGAGGTTAGTAAGACGTAAATACCTCCCCCCATATCATTCGTCTTATCCATGCTTCATGTTTTTACCCGTCATGGAATTCGAATCTTCAACGGATTCTGCTTTTGAATCTTTGTGTTAACCACCATGAGCCCCACATCGAAATATTTCCACTTCAAACTTTTAACGAACCTTAAAACAGGTTTTTTCCCATTTAAAAGTTTTATTAGCAGCCACCATGTGACTTCTATTGCTAGTATTGTGGCTAGGCTTGGATCGCTGTGCTCAGCATGAAAGATACACCATACCTGATTTCAGGTTACACACAAGTAGAGTTAGGTGGAAATACATTAGGATTAATGTTCTTTGCCGAGGTTATCTTCTTATGCCCCCATCACTTCCTTCATTCTTCTATTTTGAGCCCGCCATAGCATTGTTCGGAGGGGGATGACCAATTACGATATAAGAATTCCAATCAAATTTGAATAGACATCAATCAAGAGATTAATAAGATTAGGGTAGGCAATTGTGATACGGTTCATTTCTCAAAATATTTTTTAATTTTTTAATTTCTATGTATTTCTGCCAAATTAAAATACTTGTCAATACGAAAACAACTCTAATATCCATTTATTCAGTATACACTATCTACAGAACCTTCTGGAAATAGAACTTCTTTCAGTATCAAATTTTCTAACTATACTTGAATTAAAATATAAAATAACCGCATTTTGCATTTGACGTGTATCAATTATCTTTGAATCTTGTAATAAACTGAAAAATCTCAGCATGGCAGGATTAGAGTAAAAAATGTAAAATGACTACATCTCTCCATGAGGGTCTTCTTCTAAATAAGGATTAAGACATTTCAGAGTCTCAGCAGTATTCCTTAAAGATTTGGTTTTTATCCTCAATCCTCTTCCTTTAAGAAAACGAAACTAATGTCTAGAGTCTAGATGGAATCCAATTCCTTCTCTAACTGAAAAGTAAACAATAACGAAAATACAGCCCTTGTACCTATTTCCTACTTCCACTTGTTTTGGTTAAAAAAAAAGAAAAGAAAACAAAATTTATGACCGTGGCTTAGCATTTTTTGTGAGCTTTTGTCTAACTAACCAGATTTGAGCTTATGGTCAAGTATGAAAGGATTTTTTGAACATTTTACCAAAGGATGTAATTAGGAAAAGAAAACTTGCAGCGAAAAGACTTTCGGCAATCTTAAAACCTCTCAGGACTACAAATAGTGAGATTTTGGATTCAGATACAAGAAGCAACTACAAAAGATTCACTGATGGTAGATAAAACCGTTTTTGTCACTTGTAATTGTTTGACAAAATTTTTCTTAGACTCACGTTATGTAAGGATTGTTAAGTTCTTTGTCGTCGAAATTTAGTTGATGAAACGAAATGTGTGAAAAATCTTCTTCAATACTGTGGATCATCCTCGTTTTGTTCTACTTTTTACGTGACTATTGCATTTTCTAACCGATTGAACTTTATAAGTTCTTGGAAATATTTCAATAGAGTACAGTTTTTATTTAAATCTGCGATGAATGCAGCCGTCTTTCCTAACCAACTTCTGTATTGGTGTAAATTTTATACACAATTATTTACATGGGAGAACGGTAAGGTCTTAAGATAGTTATTTTGTTATTGGAAAATCTAAAGAATTCAAACACAAGCAAAATAATTGAAGCAAAAAAATTGACAAAGCAAGGTGGCTGTGTCAAGCAAGTCGATTGGGGCACTGACGATGATCAAATTGACATCCTCTGATCGAAACACTTTCTTTACCCACCTAGAAAGAAATTTTCTATTCACGTGGACGTTTTTCAAGTTTTTCCAATTAATTCAATTTAGAATGTTTGTGTGCACCAAGTGCTTCCATCTTGTGTTCATTTACATACTTCCACTTGAGTATGCATTTAAAAAGGTATTATAAAATAATGATCCTTGTGAAAATCAAAAAACTAGAAAAAATAAATAAGTGTTTGATATGATTTAATATTAAATAAAAAGGGATCAGGATCTGCTACGATATATCAAGTGGAATATAATACTTTTTGCATGACTGCAGAAAATCCAGGCAATATTAAAAGTTTATTGAATACTTGGACCCCATTTGATATTGAAATATTCATTCCATTGCCAAATGAGGGGATTTGGGGCATATTTGAGGGAGATTAGAGGAGTTTTTGATTTTTAGGCCGAGATCAACACCACTAATTATAATCCTGACGAATATTTTGTAACATCGTCAGTACGTGATCAAATCATATATATTCAATGATTATTATCCGTACATGCTCTTCCATGAGAGTCAGCAATTAATTTAAATGAATATGTGAAATAATGGGCGCTGTCTTCTATAATTCTGTACTTTGGATTGGCAGTAAGTAAGACAAGCTCTATTTATAAACAGAAATTACAATGAAATGCAAGGTAAATAGCAAGAAATGTAATACTAAGCAATAGAAGCATAAAGCAAATCATTAACAAAGCCGACTTTTAATCTGGGCTTAAAACCACAATTAGTTCGATGTTGTGAGATATAAAAGAAGTTGTGATTCCTCGAAGAGCGAGTCTGGAATTCCTTCTACGCTCTAAAGTATCAAGTAGGAGGAGCTTAAACCAGTCAGTATATGGAGGCAATGAAAAATAATTGTCCTACGAAAGGCACATCTAAAGACTCTTCGTTGAACAGCTTCAATTCGGTTAATATAATTATCAGTAAAGAAACTAAATAGGACTAGCGTATTCATGGATAGGCATGACAAACGTACAATACTTTTCAAGCAATCAACCTTATTAATATTCATAGACGTTTACGATTCCTTTAACAATGGTCTTCCTTATAAAATAATCAAGATGTTGCAGAGGCATGGAGTAAAACCACCTACCAGGAAATGGATTTCGCACATGATTTGCAATGATTACGCGAATATCGGAGGTGACGGCAAAAAAGAAAAGTTCTCAGGGGGATCCCCCAGAATAGCATTTTATCATCTAGCAGTGGATTTTCGTAATGGATAATCTTCTGTCGCTGTTTATAGAGAATGGCCAGAGTTATTCCTCTGTCTGAATCTTTCTCATAATTTGCCAACTGCAGAATGCACTACGTCTATGGTATTTAGTGTCAATACCCTGGAGGATCATGGTAATTTCAGTTATTTCAGTTGTATATATTTCTCTCATGTATATCCACCTAGCGTTCACCTTTATACACTGCAGATAAAATTAATCCGTTTTCCTTTTATTGGCTTTACCAAGAGGCTATCAACATTATAGATCAATCTCTGTATTTTGCAAAAGATCTGCATCGGATTTAGTCTAGATAGAATTAAATGTTATGAGCTAACCTTATCAAATATATCTATAGAGCAAGTTCAAGGATTCCCATCGCCTGCTACAAATTACTGCTTGACACAAATAATCCAACACAAATTACTTTGGACCCCTATTTAATTTAATTACTGTTCTTAAATTTTCCAAGGAGTATCATCTGCTTTTAAAATCCCAGTAAAAACGAACACTAAGAATTTTTGCAAAACTTTAAAATGTGGTAAAAAGTGGACCACAGGTAGAACAATATTTCACTTGAGTAACCACACAGGAGATTGACTGTCTTTCGTCGGTAAAGTATATAATAAACATGATGGGATCAAATAGCCTGTCATTTCGGTTGATTTGCGTTAGAGAAAAAATATTGACAAAAAAGAAAATCGTTTCGAGCACAGGTCACTTTTTTCTTTCCATACCGAGGAGACCCGCCTTTTGGCCGTTAGTTGTCAACTCTTTACTGCTTTTGTGTCGCGTGATTGAAAAGGAGGATTAACTTTTTTCTTGTGGGTGGCACAAGTTTTTTGCATTCAAATTTTTTGCACAAAGGATTCTTAAATAGAAAATGTAAATTCAATATGAAATGGAATTTGGCGCCAACATTTTTAAAAGCAAAATTTCTTCCTTGTTCTTTAACTTTGAATTTTTTAACTACTTCTATATCATTGCAAATAATATTAAATTAAATAAGAAACTTCTCATAAGGGACTAGTATTTAGATTTAATTATGCACGGCAATAACTGCCAAAATTAATTCTATTAATATCTATTGTAATGATCGATATTGAGAGTCTCCTCATCGTGAAAAGGAGGAATGATACATTTTAAATTTGATATACAGATGTATGCAGACTTTTTTATATAGACTTCCCTTTTACTACAAGTGTTATAGAGAGAATTGTATTTGCGTTTTGTTCCTTTTTCTAAAGATATTTTGCTTGTATTCAGGGCAATTGCATATCTACCTCATCAAAAATGTAAGACATTATCAAATTACATCCATTTATTTATTTTTATTTCACTATTTTTTTGAGATCGGAAGAG
>QYTT01082201.1:30865-46354 GCA_006980735.1 Dasypogon diadema
GAGGTTTCAATTTTTCCTATTTCAGTAAAAATCCACATTTCTTTTGGAACGACCTGAGCGCATCCACAGCGTAAAAAGAGATCGAGGTGTAATCAAAAACAAGGCCACACATTCGTATAATAATGTCCTAGATTATTAATATTTTGATTGAAATTTAAATGATTCGGATCAATCAGGAAAAGTTTTAATTGAAAATTTCACTTTGACATTCACATATCGTTTCAAAAAACAGAATTAATCTTGGAATCCACTAACATGACCGCGAAAACATCTGGAAACTTGTTATGCTTGAATTAAAGATAGGATCACAGGTCATAAATCAAGGAATTTTCACAACAAAATTAATACCTTTGATGAATGCGTACAACTTTAAACATAATAACCGCATTTAACAGTCAAACCCTTTATTCGCTCAATGAATTTCAGCCTTATTAATCGGTTTGGGCTGGTTTTTATAAAATACACTAAAACATCCCCTTGACTTGTCCCCTGCCTAATGCGCTATAAAGTAGTAATAAAATTCTGAGTCAAAAGTGATTATTAAAATCGCGGACAAAAGTGCGTCCTCCGTGAACTGATGGAATTTATTAAATGAAAACAAACCCTTAACAATGACTTTGTAACACTTTTACGTGCCGGTGATTTTCTACCTGGTGCGGACCTAGGTATCTATCAATAAAGCGACTAGTTAAATCATTCAAATTACATCACAAATCATTTATCAAAGCAGAAGGGCGAAATTATACCCCTTTCTCACTTATAAAAGTTGGATTAATAAAATCTTAAGTGCCGTTGAAACCAGGTCCCATGAACTGACCACCGGTCAAATTGCATTTCGAAGACAATAGCATGCGACCGCAGGATGAATAACTTGAGTGACTGGGTCTAGTAAATCACACCGGGCTGATACGACGACTTGACTCTCGAAAAGATATACCATCAACAATCAATTAATAACAGTGGCGAGGAATAACCCTTAGAAAAGTGAATTTTCGGTTTCACCAATTCATGTCAAGGTGTTTTACTGCCTTCCAGCAGGGCGATCGACCAATTGAAGGGGGAAATAAAATCGAAGACTTTGACTGCAACAATAACTAATAATCAAAGAGCTCTTTGAGGCCCGTGCTATACACTTGGAAGGAGCTAGCATTGTGACTCCCTTATCTGTGACATATGTGTATACTTTTGGCAGCAAAATTATAGAGGGAGAGGGTGATTTTAAGGCCTTGAAGACGGAGAAAATTTTCAACGAACTTTTCCTTGGTACAATCTTGCTGGTAGCTAATAGTCGTCTTCATTCTGAACACTATGCCAGCGGAATTTACGGCTAAGAGGCAGATGCGAAAATGCGTTACTCAATGTACTGAGAGCGGTGTACGTAGACACGACACCCGGCTAAGGTGAATTAAGAAATTTACCTTAGGACTTTACGTACACAAAACCAAACACCCTTCGACTATTCTCAATTAGGGGGTCTAAGGAGTCCCTGCACGGAAAAGTGTAGTGTTATTCGGGGTTTATTCTAAAAGTCCCTTGTAATAAGAGCATATGTCACATATGGCACTAAAATGTTACCATGCCGAGTACCAAGAACCCCGTACTATGACTAAAATTCTAAAGATTTTGTAAATCGCCAAGAAATTGGGCAGGTACAAAATACCCCTTGAGTAGGTAAAGATTATGAATTCTGAAGATTTTATTATGGGATAAAAAACAATTTAATTCGAACAGCTAAACACGTCTGTAGCTAACAGGAAATAAATAAATAAGAGCGTAACTGATTATAACCGATGCTCGCTTTATCAGCCACTGAACTATATATTTAAATTTTTTTTACATTACAACGTGTGACAGCAGTTATTGACCCCAAAAGAAAACTAGGCCGAAATAGTTTTTAATATTGTGACGGGAATGCCTCTTCAAGTTGACATTTATCTAAAATATGACGATAGTAATGCAAACACATGTTATTAGCGTCTACTGATAGCAATATTATATGCTTCAGTCACTCATCACGTATATTTAGAGCACCAAATGTTGTGCTGACCCAATTTGTGGTCATGAGTTCTTAATTTTTTGCGACACACATCACGAAATTATTCGCTTTATCTCGACTAGGGTTGAGAGGTTAAATATTGTTGAGATGTGAAAAACATTCCGCCAATTATTTAAGAACTGAAAATAAAAACTATGGAATACAAGACTTATTTAGGAAACGAAGCAAATCGTTTCCATGATGACTAATGGTGAAATTAAATTACTTTAATGTGGTTCGTTGATACTTTTAATTGAAATGAATTAGAAGAAATAAAAATAGCTTACTCTAAATACAGTCTGAAATATTTTTTAATAAATAGCATTCTCTCAAACCTTTTTATGTCTGAATTCAGTAAAAAAAGATACTTTACCTTGGAAAAATATATATAAATAAAATTTAACTATTTTATTAGATTCAATTATTCTAAATTTTTAAAGGTATTGTTGGAGCAATAGCTGCATGATAGCTAATGATTCATAAGGTTTCCTACAGGCGGCTTTAACCTATAATTAGTGAACACACAGAAGGGTGGCAAATACGTAAACAGTAGAGAATTAAAATGTTTAAAAATATAACAACTTTGAAGAGACGAAACATTTTATGTAACTATTTAACAATGTCTACACGATAGCACTTTACCTCACTCTTTAAAAGTAACTATGGTAAAATCAAACAGTACAAAGAGTACTACATCCCCTAAAATTCATATCTGTAAAACCTTGTGGAAATGTCAATGCCTTGTGGAAATCCTATATCAGTACCCCAGAAGAAGAAGTGTATTAAGTCACAAGGCACAACTTTAAATGAGAGCAGTTTAAAATTTATGTTTTACGTTTTTCTTGCCATAAAAATTTAAATATAGGCTTTTAGACTTCGTACTCTGATTCTAATTTTCAGTCCAATGATATTTTGGACAACATGACCAGATAACATCATTTAGTAAGAAAAAATGTAAACAACAAAAATAGACTTAATACACTTCTGCCCCGGGATACTGATCTAGGCCAATTTTTACACAGTAAAAGAGAAGAGTAGTGTACAGCAAGTAAGCAGTTAATGGCCGTATGTCTTGCGAGTGAGGTATTTATTTCGCAGTATGCTGTGCTTACATTACTGGAAAATATTAGTGTTTGTAAAGCGAAAAGGATATTTACCGCAGAAGCGCTATCGTGTCAGCGTGTCTCATCAACTTGTGAGGGGAATAAAAGGACATTACGAGAATAAGACAAGAAAACTCCCTAGTTGCTATTGTAGTAATCTCTCACGTTACAAAACCTGCTCGACTGTATCTACTATACTTATATAGGCATTACTATATATTTATCAATTTTATTGCTTTATTGTATTGCCTAAGCTCAGGGGATAACCCTATGATGCACACAGCGTAGCTTAAGCAGCGTTTTTGAGCTTTAGTAAGAAATCTTTTAAAATGGACTTGTCGGGTTTTGCATTTAGACCCCTCACATGTAACTTACAACACATTGCTGCCACACTATAGGAAATACTTATTGAAACACATTTTTAGTACTGTCAGTGGAAGAAATCATATCAAACAGTAAAAAAGTGTAATTAATATTGTATTTAATTGGAACAGACAAAATTGAAATCAAAAGCATAATTTCTAAACTGGATGAGTAAACTCGATGAGTAAAGAAATCTTTAAGGTTAAAAGAAAAGTAATAAAAAAATATTCGTATTTACATGGTGAGCGGAATTAATTCAAGTCCGCCCACTTTTAACAATTTGGTTAATTAATTTTTCGTCGCACATTTGTCGTAAAATTCCCAATATTAGCGTGCCACCATCAAAATTGCGACTGAATGTCACCTCCCTTTTTTTGTAAGTCATACAAATACACAATTCAAATTAAACAAGTCGATAATAAAAAATGGAAATAATACAGAAAAGCACAGAATCAAAATCGTTCAAGATGTCTGCTATCAGTCGGGACCAAATGGAGAATTATCATATCATTTCGTGATTGCATGATTTCAAGAGCCGCCAATACACCATGCTCCCCAAAACTATTGGCATACTGTAGTCCCATACTAATGACAATACCTTTTGAACGGATTGAGTTGTCAATGTGTCTTTCTTTGATAGAAAAGTCTCTAAAGGGCGCATCATCTCAACAAAAATTCATATCCTTATTACGCAAATATTTTGAGGACGAATGACAAAATGTTGAATTTTTAACTTTACTTTTCACAATTTTGAGATTGAAATCTGAAGCTGTGGGCGGGTTGAGAGTTGAGAAATAGACAGACAAGTTTGTATTCAACTTATAGAGAAATAGTAGCGTTCTCCTATCTAACACGTTGTGTTGTGTGCCGCAATTAGAATATAAGCTTTGGTGAGAAAATATGTGTTAAAATGCATTTGTCCTGAGAGCGCTTTTAACGTAACGTAAATTTCCGGTTAAGATCATAGCATTAAAAGCATTATTATAAAAATTTAAGCACAGGGATAACTTGATTAACAGATCCCTGTAGTTAGCACTACCAAAAGCTTTGAAAAAATTAAGGAGTAATATAAATATGGCTTTCTCTATTTTATATTTTTATGTAGATATACATGCCTTACATCCAAATTAAAGGTAGACTTAAGGGGATTTGAAATTATGCAAGAAATTACAGCTTTTTTGATAAATTCGTCTTTATACGTGAAAAAGGGTAAAAAAAATGCCAAAATTTTGAAATTTTAAAAATTCCTAGCTCCTAAGTGCAGACCAAAAAATTTTTAAATCTCGAAAACCATTAAAATTAGCCTTCTCCCACACAATTTTTGATTTGCCTCTGGGAAGCTTTTCAATGGGCGTTCACTTGGTCCCTGAAATATCTTGTATGTCTGTACATTTACTGTACAAATTTCATTTTGTGGTTATATTTTTTGGGATATCTTTATAGTCGTGAAATGGCGAGAGTTAAAAAAATTCTTCTTTCCATTTAATTGAATCTTCAATGCAATAATAATTTATATAGAAAGTTAGACCCAAGGTACACACAACTTAGAGTAAATTTCTTAAAAAAGTAGCTGGGACCGGATTACCGATAAAATGGAGAATGGTTCCGATTCCAATGAGTCTGTTCATCATGGCCTAATTCAACCCTCAAAAAGAGCTCGAGGAAAGGATTCAATGGGTAGATTGTCTGAGAATATGAAACAGCACTTTCTTCAGCGAATGAAATATAATAAATATATCTCCGAAAACCTGGCGAAGTATGCAGTTTAAAGAAAAAGGTAAGCAACATGAGATACGCTTTTCATTTTAAAATTACCAGCTTATCTTGAAAGAACTATTCTCTAAATTTTGCTACCTAGTTCTGACGAATAATGCCGGTTAGAATATTCAAACCTAAAGCTACTCATTTTGGAAACATATCCAAAGTTTTTTTACTTTCTGGTTAATTACTTATAATTAATTGACGCACCTTGGCAATTTTCTCAAATATTATCCCTTCCGAGACAATAGGAACGGTAAATTTTAAAATGAATACCCTGTATATAATATATTTGTGTGATAGGTACTTTTAAACACTATAAACGATTGATTCCATTTATGATCCCCAACCTTTATGTACTGTTCAGACAAAAGACAAAAAGAGGAAAGAAAAATGTTCACTTTCTAGATATTTTTATAATAAACAACTTTCTAAAACACAATCATTGGGCGCTTTATATCGCAACCTTCTGAAAGAGTTGCCCGGCTAGGTTCATTTTCTGCCGCGATATTTCAGTTATAACAAAAGATATGTGTGCCAAATTTCAAAGCATTTTCGTTTTAGAAACGAAAGAGTTATTCATATGGCAACCCATATTAAGGAGTTTCCCAATTTGCTAGATCTTTTGTGATGATATTTTAATTTTTATAAAGTATCCCTGTGTCTACTCTACTTCAAAGCATTTTCGTTTTAGAAGAAAAAACGATTTTTTAGTTTATTTAACTGGAGCTTTCATTTGGCAACCCTATGAAGAAGTTGTCCGATTTGGCCCGTTTTCGAACTTGATCTTTCATTTTAATAAAAAGTGTCTATACCAAATTACAGTTTTTAGCTTAAAACGTTCTCGAGTTACCACGTAGAGAAACACAAGGACAGACGGACAAAGAAAACGCTTGCCGTGTTTTTTTGGTCGCGGTGATCTCAGTTCTCACTGACAACAGTGTTTTTTTCGTCCACACTTTTCTCATTTAACTGTAGATGTCGCTAGCATCTTTTTGACATTTATTTTGCTCTTTATTTTTGAACCTATTCTTTTTATGAAAAAAAAATCTGATAACAAAATTGTGGAAATTCACAGTGCAACAGCAAGAAATCAATTTCTACCAGTGAAAGAATGTATTAAGTGATTACTATGAAAATAAAAGCAGAGATTTCACCCAGAATTCGCCAGATCTACAAAACCAGAATAAGTAATTTATGCAATCCTGGGTCATGTTTCACAGGAGAATAAAATTTATGGAAGATTTTCCACCTTATCACTTTCAACAAGAAATCCAGTAGAGTAAAACCAACCGTACCCAAACGGGACCAGAATAGGAATGGGAAAATCTTGATTTAGCTCTGACAGCTTTCTTTCAAGTCATAGATGTTTCACCATTATTAATTGATTCCAATGTCGTAATCCGTCGTCTTCTAAGGCAACTAGGGTTGGTATCTACACAAATTATATATGATGTCAAGGAAGAAGCGCAAAGGTAGTCCTTACAGTGAAAAATCATGAATTTAGGCAGTCTACCTGGTTTTTTCACCCCTATGTGCATAGCACATCATTTTTCCTTAAACAAAAATGACGAAACAGTTTCCCTCCCTTTAAAACCAGCGGTATATATTAAGATTAAACGCGAAAGGAGGAATGATCCTCTCATCCTAAGACATAATGGAAAGAAACTCCTATCTGACCAAACGGGATTGCTTTTTGCAAATGGGATCAGACATTCTTGAAACCGTTATCAAAAGGAGGGCAATTTGGCGGCAATCGATTTATGCAAAACTGATTTATTCGATTTTTGACGTGATTGAGAAAGTCTGAGATGAGTAGATTACACGCTTCTTTCATGGCAATTCTCTGCATGTAATTATGCAAGCAATTTCCATATGAATGCAGCTGCTCTTCTGAAAATGTGATTTACCTGCTTCGATTAAATTGCATGCAGTGGAAATGGATTTTTTTTATTATTTTATTGATCGTGTAATTTATTTTAATCAATTCTTTACGAGCAATTTCACAACTGCATTCGATTAAACAAAATGGTAACCAAAAATGTTACACTTAACATGCAAACAATAATCTGCTTTTCACTTAAGGTGTTACGTGCCTTGATGAGCAGCAATTTGCCAAAATACGAAATTTCTGAAAATAAATAGACCTTTTATAAGTACACCGAAAAAGTAATGATGCAATTTACAGAAAATTAATACTTGCCGGAGCCTTATGAAAATTGTTACGATTCTGTGTGCAAATATTTTTTTAAATGAATTATCATAAACTCAAATTATATTTGTCGAAAAGCTAACAAAAAATGTTAAAATGCATTACAGTCATGGCGGTCAATGTGTTAATATGATACGCTGAAAATCGTCTGCATATAAATGAAAACTACCAGTTACTCAATGGCTAAAGGAAGGCCATTAATGAACATTGAAAATGCCAACGGCCCAAAAGCAGATCTTTGTGGGACTCTACAGAGAACAGGGAAAAACTCAGACCAGGCAATATTGCAAGCAACCTTTTAACGTCCTCTCAGATAAGAGCGCTTTAGTTGACATGAAAGAGCTGGGGAAATTAAAAGTTAAAAGAATTTTCTGTAACAGAATACCATGATTGACTCAATCGAAAGCCTTAAAAAATCCATAAGTACCAAACAACAATTATTTTTAATAATATAGTGGTGCTAGTGTGCCTTGGTGTGAAGTCCGTACTAGTACAAAATATTGATACCGCCAGAAATGCTACTTATAGTTCACCAGTGCCAATGTAATTGTTTATTGCTACTGATGCTTCACTAATACCAAAGTAAGTGTTTATTGCATGTACTCTTGGTACTGGATTAGTAGCGTAAGGATATCAATGCTTATAAAATCCTTTATAAATATTTGACGAAAATTAGTAGTGAAATTAATAAAATTGACTTTATTCCCCAAGAAATAAAAATAAAGTGATGAGAAACAAAATAATTTGACTTTATTTCCATTTATAATTGACATTATTTCAAAAATGGATGAAAGAGGTGCCACTTGGAAAACGCAAGTTTTCAAGTCAGGAGTTCGAAAATACAGTCAATTTTCACCACCAAAACGAGGAAAGTCAAGAACCGGAAAATCCAAAAACGTCCTCGTCCTGTAAGTGCAAAAAATGACTTTATTTTCGAATTCCTGACTTAGAAAACTGGCGTTTCCTGAATAGCACCTTTTGTGCTTTTTACTCCTGAAAAGAATCAATTGATTTTATTTCCGTTGACTTTATTACAGGTCACCATCCCAGATAGAGCATGTCATTAAGATCTCCAACTCAAAAGTGGGACAAATTTTACCCGTATCTAATACCGCTGATGTATGAACAGTCCCTATAATGTCCATTAAAAAAATGGCCTCTGCAGGACTAATTGATTGCTTTGGAAATAAAACTTTGGAAAACTTGTTGTCTTATAAGCGCTAATTATTGGAATACATGTAAAAAGTGTTCTGACTTCTTGGACCGTGTTACGTAACATGAGTCTGCATTTCTTGATCCTGGCAATCTTGAGCATATAGGCTTGTACTGTTTTGTCACCTTTGTGGCTAACTTGACAATCTACAACCTTTCATTCCGCCCTTCCATATTCCCTGAGATATGGCGTCTTTAAAAAATTGTGTCCAGATTGGTAAATATTAAATCATAACTTCGAAATTATTGAAAGTACGGAGACCTAATGGAGCATGTTTCACCCCCTTTATATATACATATTTTTTCTTAGACTGAGCCTCGGAATCACTTCTTAAAGGATCACCATCGTCAACGGGGACATAATGTATATCCTTATCTTATTCCACCCTAAGATCTTTCCTTCTGCTATATATAAAGTTAGGTATATTCCACTTTCTAACAGGGAACAATACAAAAACTCACAAGAAAAGGCGTCATGTGAAAGCTTCAAAATAAATTTGCTGTAGAGTAGGTACCAAGCTTCTCGAGGAACTTAGAACTTTCTATGCTCAAAACTTATGAACTAATTAGTACTTCAGTGTTTGCACACTTGTTACATGTTTTCCCTTGCCTCTCTATTCAGTGCATATGTATAATTTGAAGGCATCTCTAAAGTACACAAATGAGAAAGCCTTAATTTTGGTAAAAATAAAATGAACAAAAGTTTGTTATATGTAGACAAAATTATTCACATTGCATGCTTGTTGCTAACTTTTTACAAATTATGAAATATCTTAAGTAAATTATAAAGAACACCAATTTATACTATATAGAAATATAAAATATAGAATCAGCCTTAAGCTGATTACTTGATATCCTATATGATATGTATACAGTTCATCTCATAAAACTCTTCTGTACAAAATTTTAGAGTGGTAAGTTGCTTCCTGTTCGAATTATATCCAATAATCTGGAAATTCAATATGGCGGTCCGACCAAGGAGTGGGTAGACGTGGCCCATTTTCATTTCTCCGATCTGAAGTCTCACAAAACACATCTATACAAAATTTCAAGTAATAGGTTGCTTCCCCTACTAATTATATTCAATAATCCAAAAATCTAATATGGCAGCCCGACCAAGGAGTGGGGGAATATGAGCGATTTTCATTTTATTAGTTAAGCGTCTCATAAAACTGCTCCTTACGAAATTTGAGAGCTATACGTTGTTCCCTATTTGAATTATACCCAATAATCCAAAAATTCTATATGGCGGCCTATTGAAGGAGTGGGGGCATTCGGCCCATTTTTGAACTTAGCCCTACAAACTTTCTGAAAGTAATATATACAAAATTCCAGCCTTCTAGCTCAATTCGCTCTCGAGTTATCGTGTATACAAACGGATGGACGGACGGACAGACAGACATGCTTAAATCGATTTGCTTTCACATTCTGAGCATGTGCATATAATTCATTCTGCTCTAGCATTATTGGTTCTATGCGTTGGATCAAAACTAATATATATCATATATATCATATAGGGTATAAAAATACCTGGTTATAATAATCAGCAAACCCACATACCTTTAAAATGTATGTTTTATTCACATTTAATTACCGATATCTCTGTTGCTTAAAAGCTGGCCTTGAAGACATAACAATATCCCAATAGCACTCAGTATAATTGTCCTTAATATAAACAAACCAAATTTGACTTCAATTAAAATACCTTGTCAGAGTATATAAATTATTTGTCTTAGGTTTCTATTTCATCTACCTTTTGCATGCCTGATGGTATTGTACCTGTTATATTTTAATGGCACCTGGAAAGTCTAAGCCAAGATCACGATCCATAATTTTTTATATTTGTCAAACAAAAATTAATACTAGACGTACAAAGTTTCAGTAGCACAACCTTATCTCACAGTACGTAACTGGTAAGCACCATGGGCCCTGCACAATAAAAAAAAAAAAAAGAAAAACTTCTCAAAGGTTTGGAGAGCAATGTACCGGGCTTGAAACCCTTCTGTGCACTTCATGTAAAGGGACTGAACTGGTCTACAGTTTGCGCGGGCTTTGGAAAATCTCCTTATGGGTACTCGAATGCCAACGTCATTAAGGAAAATCCGGTTGATTTATTCGAACCCTAAAGCCAGGGGTGAGCAATCAACAGAAAACATGCAACCTTGTCCAATGACAAAAAATGCATAGAGAACAGACAAGGATATGCGCGCGCAAAATTTAAAGAGCAGGTAAATTGTTGCAAATTGGTATGAATCGCATGATACCAGATTCCGAAGATGATGAATGCAAGACGAATGAAAGACTAACAAAAACTCGTTAATCGAGGTCTGATACTGCTTACTTGTCCTCAACACGTTTGCGTTAAAAGGATCTCTATGTGCGATTTCTATGTCTGGCCTCAGCATGATATTTGACCAGCACAAGGAGGTTAGCAACTGCAGGGAAGGAAAAAAGCCGCGAGATGTCAAATCAGTTTAACTATTTTTCAATAAATCTGGAAAGGTGTTATCCATGTGCCAAGTTGCCGTAATTCAATAGCACGGAATGCGAATGCACCCCTAAAATCTGAGAAGAACGAAGTCAAACTGTGCAATTTTTCATTGATTCAATTGTTCTTTCCTAACATTTCTGTTTGTCAGGCAGATATTTTTCTTGCCTGCAGACAAACACAATAGGATTTGATAAATCTTAACGTCTTGGAGCAGCGAACCTTGATTCCTTTCCAATGCGTTATAAGAGTATGTCGCAAGTTGTCTGGGATTTTTGGGGAACTTAATTAGAAGTCCCTTGAAATTAGTCGCAGCAGACCAAGCAATTCTCCATGCAACAGTAGTCACCCTCAAGACTTTATCGAAGGGACGTGGAAGTAGCAAGTATTTCCTTTTGGAGGGAAAATACGCACATACGTAACTTCCTTTCTACATTTCTACCGCTTGCAGTTGTAATTACATGAACTAGCTTGCCAATTAATATGTAAGAAGAATGTATGTTAAAAATCTTGGCACGAACTGTAGTTACAGACTTGAACATCCAAAACTGGCACATGTACAAAAATAAAAACGATTTCATATCAAAATTAATGTAAATTGAAAATTTCAAAGATATCTACAACCAAATCAAAACCAAATCAACAAATCAAAGGCAGGACCAATCAAATCAAAATTAGGACCAACCAAATTAATAGCAAGATAAAAAAATCAAAATCAGCGTCAACTTTTTCAAAAATCGGACGACCATTTCAAATCCAAAAAAAACCAAAGAAACTTAAATAACAACCATTTTGAAATGCAAAACTGGTAGTTATTGAAGTTTTTTTGATTATAATTGAATTTGAACAACTTGTCAATTTTTTGAAAAAGTTTGTTCTTGATTCTGATTTGGTTGCTTCTGGTTTTGATTTGGTTCGTCCTGGTTTTGATTTGGTTGTGAATGCTTCGAAATGGTTGCATTTGAAGTGTAATTGCATTTTTCAAGTTATTGGAGTAAATGTATCTTAAATTGGCTTCAAACAATTTTAACACATTAAATTAGCAATAAAACAGCCATCCAGCTCAAATTGCTAATTAATCTCAAGAGTAGTCCATAAAGCAATATATAATCACAACTAAATGGAAATTCTACTCAAGAATGCGCCTCGAACGAAAAACAATAAATAACATATGTCCATGCCAATGAGTGATGGTTAAACTGCAGCCGTTAACGAAGAAACATCTTTGAGTCTTGAAAAATTAGTCCATCGTCAGCTAATCCTATCGCACTTCTGAATAACTTCCCTATGTGCTAAGGCTCAGATTTTTCGTTCATCGCCATTGCACAAAGGGTTAATTTTGAAGAAAAACAATTAATCATATGCCCTCCCAAAAGGTTCTTATAATTCGTGGCAACTGAAATAATGCACCTTGAAGGAGTCCGGGGTTTCCCTGGATTTTAATGTGAGCGAATGCATAGCATCAAGGAGTCATTGAACAGTTGTTCGCGTCTTAAATCGTGGTCACCCCTACTTACTAGGATAATAGTTATTCAGACCAGGGAGAGCAAAGGAAGTTAAGGGCAACGGTTTCTGAATTACTTAGTTTTGGCGCGTGCTATCCGACAAGAGGGTGTGTGTGCCAGTGACTTTTCACCCCAACGTACTATTTTCGGAAAATTTTTTCTTGCATCGTCTGCTGCGACTGCATTCACGGCACAATACACCGTCTACCGCTCGATTCTTAGTGGTGCGCCTAAACAATGGCCCAATGTCTTACTATGTATTGCAATGCAGGCGACATATGCCTTTATTGTTTTGTCACAGACTTGATTTTATATATTGAGCCTACTTTCAAGCATCCAGGTGTCAATGACTTGTGGCTAAATTCGGACGTCTTGGTAAATGCTTTGAATCGCTTACGCCACCCTTGGCCAAATATAAAAATGCAATTACTGTAACAAAGTTTCTTCTCGATTTACATCCGGCCACTTTTCTTTCCGTTAATAATCGCTTATTTTCGTGACTCTCGGCACCAACAAATTCTTCTTTATTTTGGCGCCGAAAGAACATTAAAACGGCCAGCAAATAAGCTGCCCTGCTGCTGTACGAAATGGTCTATATACTACTAATGGGCGATTTTAATGGTTTTTTAAAATAACGTTTGCGCACTTGAAATTTAACTGTGAAAAATCTTCAAATTCAATGCCATATTGATTTATATTCAAATACTGTAGATACATTTTATGTGTGTTTACATTCAGTTCTAAATGCGAAAGGCTTTTTGTTTTAAGTTAGTCGTTAACAAAACGATAATTTATGGCAAAGAAATCTCTCTCTTAGAAGGATAGGTGATAGAGTGGTCCGATTTTATGTGGACTTTAAAGAAAATTATGGAGATTGTATCTTATCAAGGAAAGCAAGAAAGTTAATAAAATTCTGCAATCCAAAAGACTGAAAATAATTTATAGATTTTACAAAGCTTTATTTCCCACTGATTAAATACCGCGTCCAACAAACTTTAAAAGCCGAACCCAAGACTATTAATAGATAAAATTTCATTTAATACGTTCAGGGTATCAGGGTGCCACACGTGCATTCTGCAAAAGGACTTCTTCACAGGCCTCGGTACCAACCGTGCGTTCCGCTAAAATATTTTTTACAGACCAGGGTATTACAGGTGCCTTCAAAAAATGTCCGAAAAATTGTTTTTTTGTGTTTTCTTGTTTTCCTGAGTTTTTTTAATACCTACACTTCTTAATACCAATATAAGGCCCGTGATAAATGAAAACGGTAATTTGAAGCGTTATCAGCAGTCCTAATAATTAACAATAAAATTGTTATGGTATTGATTAAATTCGACGATACCTATAGTAGTAGAATAATAAATATGAATGGACCATAATGACTAGGTACATTTTGGGACATCCAGGTCGTACCCTAGCCTACGAAGAAGTATTTTTGCTTGAAGCACGAGTGGTACCCTGGCCAGTAAAGAAGTATTTTTTCGGGACGCACCGGTAATATCTTAGCGGTCAAATTAACCTCCTTCTGACTGAATATAAGTAAGAATATATAAAAAAGCGTACCTGTTGTATTTTTACTGTTTTTTTTAAAGTATTTTGAAGTGTTCTTCAGATAAAGAAGGTATTTAAAAACATGGTTCACCTCTCTGACGACGAATATACTAATATTTATTAGGTGTGTGGGTATGAGTTGCAGTTAGACAATTGTGATTATAGCTAAACTTTTATTAATGCACTTGAAAAGCCGTAAATTTACACAATTTCTTTTCTTGTGATTATCACTGAGAAAGAAAAAAATTAAATTAAAAGTTTTTTGATATAATTATTTCCTACTTTTTAGTCATAACTATCAATATGATAATTAAGAAATTTTTAAATTGATCAAATTTAAAATGATAAGTGATTTTCTCAAACGCTCCATTTCTTCAAAAGTATCAGTACTGCATGGTTTTTTTCCTATTAATTGTACTGGATTTATGCTAGAAACTCATATAACGGTACATAATCTATCTGACATATGCATTTCAATTCTCATCTACGTTATCTTGCAAACGTTGTGGTGTAAGGTTTTTTTCTCTGCGATAAGTAGTTTAGAAGATTATCGCACTTTAATGTTAACACTTCCATGTAAAAAATTTTACATGAAAAAACTGGAAAAATTTATTTCACATCAAAATCCATAATATAACGATTAAACATAGAAAATTGAAATGTTCCCATGAACTATGTAAAACATTATGATAAAGCGTTTAAAAGAAAAATCAGCCCCCCGCATCCATCTACACCCACGCATTTCAACGATATTCAGGTGAAAAAAGTCTGTTATAAAGTTTCTTACAGAAGAAAAGAAGACGCAATTATAAAATGCACTATTTACACAAAAATTTCTGCACCAATCGGTGAGTATGTACTTCAGACAACTTTACTCTGAACAAACGTTGTCCTAACGCAGTAGACTATCAATAAATTTGTGGATATAAGGTTTCGTAATTTTGTCGCAGTTATTCTCATGCCTCCTATGTTATAAATCAGTACTCTAACTCAAACTAGGTGATGACGATCTGCCGGATGTATTCCATAGTGATGGGTTCATCAACAAATATCTCCTGGTTCCAATCTTAGGAGTGTCCAATCATTACCAAGTTCTCAAGTCCACATTAATTAGTAAATCGAATTCATTATTAAAGACCCCTTCTTCAATCTTAGGTCTGTTTAATAAGACACTGCCCCAGATTAACCGAGAAAACTTCGTTCAATCTCAGGAAAACTGTCAAAGCCCGCCAAGCTCGTCTGGACAACTTGGGCTGTCACTT
>QYTT01082202.1:7350-18769 GCA_006980735.1 Dasypogon diadema
CTCCTCAATCTCATCAATGCGCCGTGAAATCTCGTCTTTGAGTTGCTGGATGATGGTTGACTGGTTGGTTTCTTGACATAGACTTTACTCTTCAGATGGCCCCAAAGAAAAAAGTCTAACTAACTGCTTCGGGAGATTATGCGCCCGGGAAACTGCTCATGCAGGAGAGTCATTGGGTCGTGGGCTGTGTGGCATGTGGCGTCATCTTGTTGAAACCGCATATCATCGCTGTCATAACCTTACAATATTGGCCACAAAAAGTTGTTTAACATTGTGCGCTAGCGCTCACCATTCATTTATTCGCTTGTCTTTTTCCTTTTTCTCTCCTGTAGATAACTTTATTAACTGATTTCAGTGTCAATGACTACGTATATACGATATCCAAAGTCGGGACTTTGGCCTAGCGTAAGCCAAAGTCCGAATTTTCTTTGTCGTGTAAACGGGCAAGTCCGAATTTTGGTCTAGCCCCGATTGAATTGGGGCTAGGCCTGATTTATTTGAATGCGTGTGTATTTTATTAAGATGCAAACGGTGTCACGTCCATGTCCACTTTGTGCCGTTTATACGGGTAGGCCAGATTTTGGCCTACAACCGGTTTCTAGTCCTGATTTGGGACTATCGCATATACGTAGTCAATGGGTACCTTTTAGAAATTTGTTCTAGCTTTTCTCCTTTGTTATATTTGCTCGATGGTATAACTAGCACAACCACACATATTTGGAAGTAGGAATGGAAGAGCAGTAAAACCTAAAGTTATCAAGAAAAAAAGAGTTTTGTTCTTGCTTTTTGGTTATTCCCTTAGCAATCGTTCGGTAATCAGATTTGGGTTCTATTTAGCCCTTTCTTATTGAAGCTACGTCGAATATACGGATTTCTCTTAATTACAATGTAAATATCAGCCAAATATGAACATTTTTTGCTCTTACAGTGGAGAACAGATATTTTATGACTTACATAATGTATTGAGAATTACAGTCTATGATAACAACGTCGCTCATAATTCATTTAACAAGAGAAATGTAATAACGTTTTAAGACGTTTTTTTTTGAAATTTTAACACAACTTTATTTAAGAAAATTACGGTGGGGCTAAACCCCATCAGCCTCTAAGGTAGAGCTGCGCTTTTTTGTTACATTATAGTATTATTTTATGATTGTTAGATTATGATTTATGATTTGGACTGTAAAATATAAAAATGTTTACGTTGTTTAAATTTGTACATCTAATACATACAATATTATTTGTTAAGACCATGCTCACAATATTTGTTTAAAGAATCCTGTTTTTTTTCGCCTACGGTTTAGTAGAATAATAATGATATCTAGCATCTACATTATTTCTTCGCAACTTTTAAATTAAATTTTAGAACATCATCTTTTAAAGTTTTAGGTTTTCTTTCTATTCACTTCACCCCATTTAGTAGCATTATATAACAAAATATATAACCTCCAAAAAGCAACGAACCTAAAACCAAACACTGCACTGCACAAATTGCTTCAGGGTTTCTAATATATAAATTTTATTGATTTTAGAAATTCGAAATTTTACTGTCCTAAGTTTTCAGATAATTAATTTTGAACATCTTTTAAAAAATATATAACCTCCTCCCCTTAGCAATTTAGCAATTTTATTACTATGCCTACTATAAAAATTTTTACAATTCCCATAAAAAATCTTTAATAATCCATTTAGCCTACAAGAAATTGGAGGGCGGTCTACCCGAGTCTATTCGAGGTTGTAAACGAGTACATCGGTGAAAGCTCTTCAAAATTAGCTATTTGTTAAATTGACTGTAAAATTAAACACTTAGATATGATTTCCATGTTTCTTATATGTTGAGCACATTTTGATTATTGGCATTTTACAAGTTTAATCATGGATAAAAAGCACACAAGGAAGGGATTCCATGAAATTGTAAAGACCTCTCATAAACTAATGGCTGAACTGAATTCAGATATATATTAGTTTTAAACTTATTCTGGATTTATTTTGTCTTATCAGGGTAAAAATAGCAATTAAATAAATAACAACTTATTTCGTCATGTCGGCAACGGAACTTCTTGATTTAATAATATTTTTTATGTATATATTAAAAACATTATAAATAATCACGTCTCAAAACTATCGAAGAACTAGCTACTCTACCCCTTTATACATAAAATATATATAAATAGATACAATATAAAACAGAAAAAGACTATCAAAAGGCTCAAAATATACAAATATAAAGGACACAAAAATTTATAGTAAAATGGCATCGAAAACTGATATAAATTTAATACAAAAGAGTCTAAAAGGAAGTAAAAAACATTAGCTAAATGGCACTAACTCAAAAAATGAATCTTAATGAAACCAAAATCTATTCCTAACAAAATTGGTCAAGAAAGATCCAAAATTTAAAAATACCCAGAAAATGCCGTTTTCACAAAAACTTTTGCCAAGTTAAATATTAGAATCCAACGTTGAGCTTGCCACAGGCAAGTGGGAGCTCCAACAAAAGTCCATAAAAACAAAGAAAACCTAAACGAACGAACAATAAGAATAGACTCCCGCGAGACCAACGTGCAGGACCGTGCACACCTACGAGAGCAACCTCGGCATCACCGAAGTTTTGCCAGTCCAATGGGGGATTCACTTTCCCGCAGTGCCTGCAGCGCTCCAAAGCGAGGAGTGGGCTAGCGCTACGGACACCGCAGCCTACACTACCAGTGAAAGGCTGGTTTGCCGTTCTGCAGGGTCGCCAACGGCGGCCACGTGCAGTTGAATGTAACGAGGCACGCGATCCATCTAACTACAAACCAAAAGCAATCACTTCTATTTTGGCAAAAGTTGTCGAGACTCTTATCAACGTAAAACTTGTTAAATATACCTCGAGACATTTCGCCTAATACATGATCGCTAATATGGGTTTTGCTCCGGCCTCCACAGCTTCGGTGAGTCAGGGGGTTGTTGCGTTGGACATCTCGAAGGCCTTTGACAGTGTGGCACCCAGCGCTTTTAACCAAACTTCCAGCATTTGGTCTTGATCCTTCCCTTTTTAACTGGATGAAGTTTCCTTTCTGACTGATCCAGATGTGTTACTTTGGACGGTGTCGTCCCTAATTATATTAATGGCAGCATACAGATGACATAGTACCTTTGACTTCGCATACTCGCTTGAGTTGGTACTAAAATTATCACCTGCAGCTGTCCGATTTCTCTTAAAATAACCCCAAACCCCCTCTTCCCCCCTTCGTCAATGGGACGAACATTTCAAATTCTCCTAACTTGAACATCTAATATACAACAATCTTAATTGGATGGATCACATCTTTCTTATTGCAAAGAATGCGATGAAATACCTGGGTTTCCTGCATCGTTGAAAGAGAAATACTTCAGTCCATTTGGCCTAGCGCTACAAGCCTCATATCAGGCCTAGACTTGAATTTAGTTCGGATATTTGGGCAGGGATGCGATTACTTCTAAAATCGATTCCCTGGAGCACAGACGCACAGATGTCACTTGTTTAACGCTCTTTTATCGCTACTTTAATGGACTTTGCTCTAACCACTGGTCTAATTCCTTATAGCTTAATCCCTGTGCGTGATATCCGCGCATCGAACCGTCCCTTTCGTCCTTAAGACAACATCTAGTAAAATAGTGAAATTCCGAGAATCCTTCTTGAACCGAACTATACGAATGACTACCATCTTCTGTTTTGTCTCAGGACTAGCAGTAGCTATTCAAGCAGAATGTGCACGGAAACCTTCACTCGACGTCCTAATTCCTTTTTCCTTTTCCTGCCAAGGCTATGCTATAGCATTATAGGGTATCCCCTGAGTTTTGATTTCACCGTAAAAAAAAAAAATTAAGTCAACTTGAGGCACTACCGTTTTTGTTGTTGTTGTCCACACTAGTTTTATATGCTCTTAGTAAGGTTTCAAATAAAGGCAATTTAGTTAAAGTAAAGTTTTTATAAGCAAAAATGTAAAAGATCTGTCCTTTAGAATAATTATATTAAATCTATTTACCAGCACGCCAAGAGAAGTAAGGTCAGTTTAAATATTTTCGTATCCAGATCTCTTTTTTTCTTTGATATTCAAATTCATTTTCCTTGTATGATGACAACATAAGAAGAGCCCGACTTTCCTCCCAGGTCTACATAGTACTACATAATTTTATAAAAAATTCAATTTTAAAAAGATTGTGTATTAATGTAATTCCTGTCTTATCTTTTAATTTGTAATATCATTATCTGTTCTTCTGACAACACTGGTAAATCGGAAATTTAAAGAAGTCTGTAGATAAAAATTTCTATATGAAAAAGTGTTGCAATTCTTTTGCTTGCGGATGTTCTTTCCACGTTGAATTAAAAACAAAGCAATATATCTGTTTGGATTAGTATTTTTCACTACAATTTCCTACTAATAATTTTTATTTAAATGTCTTTCCAACTTGTAAATAATATTCCTACAGTTTCTACGAGACTCAAACCTATCAGTTTACGTAATACTAGGATCTGACAAAATATCTATATTTGCTATCAGTCGTTGCACTACGTTCGTCCTCCGAGTACATGACACCATTATGATTGCGTAGCCTACAATTTTATGTTAAACAAAATCGAAACAGTCAGAAAACAGGAAAAATAAAAAGTGTTGTTTCTAAAAAATTTTTGGTTACATCTTGAAAAGGAGCTTCCAACGTTCTTTTCTTAATATCGTTCATGTGCTTGGCACATTTCCGAATGATTTTCCAGACAAGATTTCATATCACACCTCCATCGCCGTTCTCGAAAACTTTAAATATCGTCTTCAGTCTTCATTCTGAATATCTTAACCTTTACCATTTTCAAGAACGTCTACAAGTAAACTACCTTGACTTGACTTAGGGAAGATAAGTTGCTTACCTCCCCTCATAATGCTCAAAGGAATTCCTATATCTCCACCCACTATGTTTCAGCCCCTCGAATTTTCGTCCAAAGGGACATTGCATATAATTATTTTTCTGTGGTACTGCTTAGTAGATAGACTTGTAAACAAGTGCCCAAAGAGGCATTCAACATGTGCTCCATGGCAAATGCCGGGAGTAGTCCTCAAATTCATTCCATTTTTAGGCATGCGTGCGAATCGATGAAGTTCGGGTTATTCATAGTAAAAGTGGGGAAAATATCCTTATTCTAGTTCTGCAGTTTTCCGCTGCTGGCGCTATTCATCTACTGAGAAAAAATTTCAATTACGTCAATCCGAAAGGTTCAGTAGCCGACTAACTTTTCACGGGGCTGGAATCTGCAGTATATTCGACCTGTGAGCAATTTATACCTGTATAAAATTTCTCACTAAATAAATAAAGTGATAGTAAACTTTTGTGAAGTAGAAAAAGCCGTACATCGGGCAGAGCAGTGGTTTGTAGCGGATTCGCAGCAAAGTGATCCAAGTTGGCAGTTTTCCCTGATATCCATGAAACCGTGTAATAGCAACTAATAGTGTGTGAAGTTGTGTGTAAATGAGGATGCCCGAAACGAGCCAGGCAAGGAAGGAACCGGGGAGTGATACGTATGGCTCTCATATTCAATGGATATCTTCAAATGTTTTCCATGGTTACATTTAAGTGAAAGGGCAAATGTGAACTGGGGCTGGGCGGGTGCACCTCCCAGTTAGCTAATTACTGCTTCCAGCGAAACTAGTTCCCAGCGAATGGCTCAAGGAATGTAGGATGATTTTTGTGGCAGCATAAACCTGGTCGTGTCGTGTGTGTGTGTATATAGTTTCCCATTGCATAATTTTGGATTCGTTCAAATTGAATATAACGTTTAAATTAAGAAGATAGGTATTCATTTGAAGCTTCACAGTTCATATCGTCTAAGCTACGCGTCTAACCTATTATTGCTATGCATGATCTTCCCCGCCCATGGCGGCAGTGTATTATTAATATGAGTGAAGTGTACAGTGATAAGTTAACTGCCTAAGCTGCAGTATCTATTCTATATTCAATTAAAAGTAGATGTGTGTATGTATTCGTAAACATTTCGTTCCATTTATCGGCTAGAAGCAATCCAGTCCAGAGTGTGCCAGTGGATCTAATTTGCATGCAAGTTCGAATTGAATTAGGGTTGGTAAAAGTGATCGTTTCTAAATTTTCTGTGATTTATTTTGTGGTTTGTGAGTTACACTAGATGGATTAAGTCTAACGTAAATTGCGATTAAGCGACCTATTTTCTATTATAGCCAGAGGTGAGTACAACATGACCATTCACCCGCCCTTCTATTATTCACTTCCACTTCCATCATGGACCTTTGTCCAGCCTCCCAATTACTACACAATTCAGCAGTCTTCAATCTCTGCAACTCATGGTTTTCCATGAAATCCCTATTTCACCATGCCACCCTCAATACTTTACGTTCATCCCAAAGAAAATAACATTCTGAGGTGTTTGTGGAGCTCACGAACCTTTCACTATAAAAGATTGTCTCCCACACAAACTCGTGACGTCATAAACTAAAAGTGGCATACCAATGGAATGCATGGAAAACATAAAAACCGTGACATGGAAGTAAAAGGAAAATATGAAATGTGAATACTTCCCTGCGAAAGTTTGAAACCTACACACACTTGGAATGAATACATAATTACTACATAAACAGGTATTGGGGGCAGAAAGGTATCATTTGTTCATTGCGGCTGAGAACGTGACATCCAGGTGTCATTTCGTGCAAATTGGCCCCAGCTATCTGCATCAGTCCCTGCTGTGAAGTCAGAGTCCCACGTTTTACGCTTTCTCATTTGATCCCTTGGCCTATTACAGACGTAAAATTTCGGATAACACTTCTGCTCCCAAAATTGTATCCTACATTTGCCGTAAAAGTCTACCACTAAATATTTAACGTGCCAAACAGGTAGAGGGAAATAAATTGAAGTGTCGGAACAGGAACACCAATTCATAACCGAACAACTTAAACATATAAATTGATAATGAAAGAAACAAGCTTCTTGAAATCTTAAATTCTTTCCACCTGAGGGTTTTTTGTTAACGAGGATATGTAAGGGATGAAAATATTAATGGAAGACGTTCATTTAGATTAGGAACTAGCCAGTTGCATTTTATACTTTCTAACGTGTGCATTAAGTTGATTACTAATTCAGCCCAAAGTAGGAAATTCTACATCCCAACTTAAATCACATCTATGGACATCTATAACGTGAACATGGACATCTATAACTGAAATGGGATAACTGTTGTTAACATTGTACCTTTTCTTCTAAGAGTGATTGCAATTGCATCTAATCAGGCATACATCTCGTTGGTTGTAAGATTGATAAAAAGATTACAAAAACTTTGCTCATGTGAGATGGAATCTCGTAGTCCAGGAGTTCTATGTTTGTGATAACATGATCTAATATGATCTCTTGTATACCTTCCAGTCAGTTTAAGCACATTAGCTGTGTTTTTCTGAAATTATGATAGCTCAAAAGAACGGTTGGAATTGGAATTGGATGTTGCACTGTAAAAATTTTATGCAAAAAGTTCTGGCTTAGTTGTAACATTTGTCAGGTTAAAATTTCCCAATCTCCTTAAAACTTTCCTCTCTCCTGTGTGTGCATCGTAAATTTGTCCCCTGAGCTTAGTCAATAGCTTAAAAAAAATTTTGATAACTTTTTTATTATCCTTTTTGTAACCTTCCTAAAATTTTGTAATGTCTGCGAGGATCACTGAGACTGAGGTCTAACTCTAAGGTGGGATCAGTGCGCTGTAGTACAACCAAATGAAATAGCAAAATAAATGCTTATGATCTCAAAATTGCAGTACTCCACCAGGTCTAATTCGTTAAATTTGGGATTAATGTCGAAGTTTTAGTGTACTTTTACAGTCTGAAAGTGTCACAAATTTTCAAAACCGAAATTACAAATTAGCAAAGATTTTAGTAGATAAATAAAATCTTATTGGAAAAGTTCCAAGGAGAGTAACGTTTTAAAGGTGTATGTGTGTACCCAGTGCGTTAAGAAAATTCCACGATTAAAGCTATAGAGGACACAATTTTCCAAATAGATGGAATTTTATTGTTCATTTTTCGAATGGTGTTTACATCTTCAAAACGGTCCCATTTTTAGTACTGTGTTCAATTTTGTGAAGAGAAAATTTCGGCAAGTGCTGAATTCGAAGTGGTGGGTGGGTGATCTCTGCGATTGATTCCCTAGCAAGAAATTGCGACACACAGTAGTATAAGTGGTTAAATTTACAGGAAGTTATCACAGTTAAAGATATTTGGTTAGATGGCAACACAAGCAACAGAGAATAGTGTTAGGTAAAGCTAGAGCAAGAGTGGGATTCACGAGCGGGCGATTTTTCTACGACTTTGTTGACAAAAAATCACACGCTCATCACTTTGGCTTTTACGTGGATGATGTGATAACCGGCGACAATAGCCTTTCACTTGCACGAAAACCCCTGGGTTAACTTGGTATCCAAAAACGGATCGGTTCCAGATAAAGGTCAACTGGGTTGAGGACAGAACGGTGCCGAAACGTACTGTTTCTTCAGATATTGCCAGGCTACTGGACCCCTTGAGCCCAGTAGTGGTTACCGCAAAGGTTTTTCTCCAGGAATTCTGGCAACTGGAGTATGATTGGGACGCAGTCTTGCCAATGGACCTTCATACGAGATGGTCCAGATTTCTAGGAGAGATTAAATTGCAGTAGGCATGTGCTTTCGCAAGAAATTCCATACAGTGTTCAAATACATGCATTTTTCGACGCACCGGAAAAGATGTACGGTGCGGTTGTCTACATTCGGTCCATCAACAAAAAGAAAAGGGTTATAATAAGATTATTTTGCGCCAAGTCACGGGTGGCTCCCCTAAGTTCGGCAGAGAATTCGGCGGACATTATCTCTATAGCGGCCTGGCACCAAGCAAACTCCACTCATGTAATTTATGGTTTTTCGGGCCGCTGTTTCTTCATGGCCGGGAGCAATTATGGCCGGCATCTTACAGTGGATGTGCCCATTGCAATTTGGAAATGAAGAAGACTATCAAAAGAAAAGACGAACCAAATGTCAATGTCTCAACGAATGTGGCTCAGACCTCCTCCAAGACCTCGTCAGCTAACGGCTCAAGTTTCATTTTCGAAATCAACCACGGAAATTCTTTTAGGAAACTGCAATGTATCATTGCGTACGCCTTACTGAGGTTCAGAAAATTTGCGAGAACCTCTCAACCAAGGAGATCCTCGCTACTATCACTCACTTCAGAAGAACTAGATGCATCTTTATGTGTTATAATAAACCACATGCAAGAAGAAGAATACAAGGGCATTACAGGATAACGACCAAGGTAGACACTTGTACTTTTCAATGGCAGCTTATTTGTTCCGATCGGTTGTGTCCTTCAAAAGTTATTCAAGTTCAAAGTTTAAATAAGTTATTTTTGTGGTCAATGTGAATTTTTGCAAGTGTAAATTTTTTTCTTGAAATGAATCCTTGTCGTTATCCTGTGATGTCCTTGTGAGGAGTTATAAGGATTTTACGGGATGAAAATCCGCAAAAGGACATAAAATCTTTGGACGATATTTTAAGGGGGAATATGTGATTTTAGGGGAGGGGGGGGGGGGCTCCAAACAAGCGTTAATAAGGACAGTTCAAGGAATCGATTAGTATACCGCATATCGATTAATTACCGGACACCCTGTGTAAATGGGGAGAAATATAGTAAAGCAATTTTTATCAGTTGAAAATCCATTGCTTGCTTTTTGGTCGTTGGAATCATCTGCTCAAAATATAACTCTCCCTTGATGATCGTGCTTCTTTATGTCCTGTTAAATTTCGATTATCCTGTCAGTTATCCCCTGAAAAGTGTCAATCAAATGTTGTACAAGACCACAGGAAATTCAAAGACAACTATCCAAATGCTAAGTGAATTCAAGAAACTACTAAAATCAGTGGTAATCAGACATGTAAATCAGGCTGCATTTATACTAAGCGCTGCCGCGAGCGCTGCTGCCACCAGCGACTACAAGTGATCTGAACGCCTGTGTTTGCTTGCGGCCAAGTGTTCAATTTAAGAGCGACTAGTAGTTTGCGACTTGTGTTTGACATTTTCAGTTAATAATGAAATCGGCTGCTAAGAAAGGAAAGAAAGCAATTTGATGTACATTCCAGATCTAAATGAGCAGGAATTTCTTAAATTCTTCCGCGCTGTATAAAATTTCTTGCATTTTAAGCCTGAATTTTTTAAAGGAGGCGTTTTCACCATTGATTGCTTCTTAGGAAATGATAATCCTCTTTCGGATTTTTATCCAGATCTTCTTGAAACATTTTCAGTTTTCGTTTCTCCAATATAATAAGCTTATCAGCTTTGCATATTTTAATTTTATAATTTTTTACATTTTCCACAATAGAATTTAATGTGACTAATTGTTTTTGGACTTCAAATTTTGTAGAGTCTCCTTCTTTCTTATTGCCTTGCTGATTCTGCTTTAGGGCATTCGGAAAAAACATATTTTCACCCTCAGATCTCAGTTCAGGAATTTTTTCATTCCTCTCGAAAGGTATCCCTGAAACACCACCACTTCCTTTAAGTATCCTCCACTGAAATTCAAAATGAGAACTACATTTCTATTTCATTTATTTGGCAATAGGTGTTTCATTTAGACCTTTTTGTATTCTGTATAATATTGTTATTATCATGGAAGGATTTCGTGAGCCTACTTTAAGTGCATCAGTGGATCAGAACAACTTTGATAACAATAATAATGAGAGTTTGGTAAATGTTGCTAATAATACGCACACTCATCGTGATACAGTCATTAGAGATAGCTTTATGAATTTATTTGAAAACATGTGGGCTCACAATCAAATTAAAATCAAAATATCTAAGTTGCCTTTTTTCTTCACTTCTCAATTTCTTTTTTGAATTTCTTAACCGACTTCGCTTCACAACTTCCATACACTTTTAACAACTTCTTTACTACCATTTTTTTGGACTCGTGAATTCGCATTGAATCGCTTGTTGACAGCCCTTAGCAGATCTAAGGAAACAATGCGTTTGATTTGGCACTGAGAGGTAGCAACCGGCAGCGATTGGCAGCATCGCTCGCGGAATCGCTTAGCATAAGCGCAACCTTATGGTTAAATTCCTTTGCAAAATAAAAAGTATAAAAATGTCCGTAGCCAAGGTAGGTGAAGAGCAAAATATCACGAAACCACCTACACAACTCCTACAAACATGCATAACTTTTTTCCTTATTTTTCTTCTTTTTCTTATTCCTTAATAAGCAAAGGGCCGCTATATACTTTCTTACAATAAAAACGCTCAAAAGCATTCCAATTTTTCCTAAACATAAGATTTCTGCCCAAAATAATTTAATTAAGAAGATGACTTCGATATAAAATTACATTATATAAGTTTACGACTTCTCTTTGATCTCAAGAAATGTGGTAGAAACC
>QYTT01082203.1:0-10534 GCA_006980735.1 Dasypogon diadema
GATTAACGCAGAATGGGTTTTATTCATTTTCCAAATTAATTTGATTTGATTGAAATGACTCCCAAGTTCCATACAACTTTGTCATATTCATAAATGGAAAGAAAATTTTCTGAAAATATTATTCCAATAATGCAGCTATGCTTTAAATAGTCACAGAGGCTAAAGAGATTCATTCATGTTCAGTTCACTTTATTTACTATCATCTGTTTGTAAAATAGGTGGAAATTAAGATACCAACCACATAATGACTATTTGGTGGCATGGTGGGCAAAACCCTTATCTCCAGTTCTCCACGTGGACGCCGACTCATAATAACTTCCTAGCCAACTTGGAATTTCAATTGTCAATTGTGTGTTGTGATTAGATACTTAATTTCCAGCATTGCTAAACCGTGTGAGGATTGTAGGCTGAGGGTTAAATTAGCTGATGCCTCCGTAAATACTCGTGGAACCGAAAATAATAAAAATATTTTCAAAATGAAATTAAAGCTAAAGATTGAGTGATCGAGTTAGATACTTAAATGTGGCTCTACTTCCTAAAACATGTAAAGGTTTTCGCGTTTAGGTCACCTAATCCGGAGAGCATGCATTGAAATCTCTAGCTCAAGGGTGGCAAAACTTGTCTTATACTTACCCAGTCATATTCAAACTTTAAATAAAAATAAAACAGATCGACAATCAAAATAAGTAGAAATACTGCACCCTAAAATTAAGTTTCTACATTGAAAGATATGATAATAATTTCGCAGTATTATCCCATCTGTGTTCAATACAGTTCTAAGAACGATCAAGTATTTAGATTTCAATAGGTTAAATTTGAGTTTATTATGGAGGGATTACACACGAACAGCTATCGAATCCTCATTAGCCTGGCAGATGCAATTGCACATCATTAGCGTTAAGATACAGATTGGAATACTTAACTTGAGAAAAAATGTCATTAGTGAATACTGAATATTGAAAAGAGTAGAGGCCCAAAGATAGATCCTTGCGGCACACCAGGGCCACTGGGATCCATTTAAGTATACACCTTTAGGCCACTATTTCTCCCTTTGCAAAAGTATTACAAATTTATATACTTAAAATATTGTAATATGTATCAGGTTGGTTTTGTGTACACTCCTAACGTATTCATTACATCTCAATGTCGTAGGTGGTCGTCTCATTACGTAGCCTAGTTCGTCGGGTCTGGTGAATAACGTAATTCAATACTTACAAATCCATTCAATCCCATGCTTGTGTTGTTTGTAAAATCCTTTAGAAAACTAGTCTTTTACGATCAATTGAAAAAATGTGACTAATATATTGTAACGGGAAACATGCTACTCTTACACCATGCTTTAATCAATCGAGACTCAAGCATATTTTCCTTTTACTATTTTTCTTGGGTCTGAAAAATAACTACTTAGACCTGTTCGATCTTCGATTAATGTTGACCATGCCCAAGAAGCGTCTCAGTTCCTTGACTGTTTTAGGTCGCTTGAAGTTGAAAATGACATCAACTGTCCCGGTATTATCAATACGTTTGCTCCTGTACCAACTAAAAAATGCCATCTATAAGTTTTGCCGTAAACAATGAGACGATTGGGAGAAGAGCTCCACTTGCTCGTCGTCAAAGAGATAGGATAATTCAGTTCCTTAGAATGCCCGAAATTGAGCTTTGGCTTTCCGCCTGATAACAGCACAGGTTTTAACGCTTTTATACAGGAGGAAGTGGTCAGATGACTCATATTTAGATATGCCAGACCACTTCTTCTATCTGAAAGCGTTCATAAAAGAAAAGTTCTTGTGTGAGCGCAAAATCGCAGTTCATGGCTCGGAAGTTTTGATAGTTTGTAAAGAGTTGGATTAATATGAGTTTTAGCATTGACGCCGCACTGCAGATTTTCTCTTCTGTGGGCGCGCGTTCGATCCCTGTAGAGGGCACGGCACGGTGATTTATTTGGGAAGCAGTGGCTGAGGCAATTTTATTAACGAGCTGGCAGCAAAGCCACTGGGATATTGCATAGTAAAATTTCATGCCAAAGAACTATGGATTAAGTTGCAATATTTGTCAGTATTTCCCAACCTCATCTTCCCCAAAATTTACTTTCCCCTAAGTTGTCCTGTGTATACCGTAGGATTGTTCCTGAGTTTAGGCAATACCTTAAAAAAGGACTACGCGGGAAGTTTCACCCGGAATAAAATACAGTGGTATTAAAAGATATACTATTTTTTAAAGAATACGTACATAGGTAAAAAAGCCAGATATGTAGCTTTGCATAGCTTTCGATTTGAATTCTGTTTTAATCTTACCGAAAAGTTCATTGTCAGCACTCATAAAATCCAATCATATGAAAACCAAGCTAGACGCAATTTAAATGTTAGGAAAATGATTATGGAATTGTAACCGTTTGCAATCGTCTTCATTTGTAGTAACATTAGCATTAAATAATTGAAGATTGCACCGGACCATTGGGAATTGGAACCTAGTCGAAAAAAGACAGTCAGAACGATCGATAGAGAAGTAGGCAACATTATAAAATTAGCTGAATTTTATTAAAAGTATCGCGGGAATTGTTGCTCAAAGCCCAAAAATTCCATGCAAGGAATGAAAGGTCCTAAAGGTCTTAAAAGTAGAAAAATCCAAAGAGGCGGGAAAGAAAAGATAAATTTAAATCCACTATAGATGTCGTAGATGTACAAAACTGAGACCTATGAGGGTCAGCTCATAATAAGGCAATAATAGGAAGGATGAAGAAATATAGCGGGAGGAGCTAAATGTGGCGGTTGACCCATTGCGTGGTATTGAATGACTCAAACCCAACATCGTCGACGTTTTTCTTCCCCTGCCTTTCCCTAACAGTCAGCGCGTTTGCACGGGTGCTTGCGGCTCTTTCGAAGCATTATATTATTAGTTCGTTTCACTGTGTCTACTACTTCTAGAAGAAAAATTCGTATCGATATAACATGTTTGGCTCGAAATTGTGGTTTGCCGGTTATTGGGACTTGTACTTACAACTAATTTACAAAAATCGCCAAACAATGTTTCTAATTTAGCGCCCAAAAATTGCAAACTATATTAGAAGTCTTACTTTTGAGAGGGCCCCATAAAGTGCTTCATTCACAAAAGATCCTATAGTTGAGCGAGGCGAGTGGAGCCTCACACGGGTTCTACTCATAGCCCTCTTTATAAAAAAACCCCTAATTCAATCAATGTTTGATTTTGAGTAACATTTTGATTTTGATCATAAGAAGAATAAACAAAAATAAATAAAAAGTAAATTTAAATCAATTCTTCACTTGATAGAGTTTTCCACAATTACATAAAAGCAATTAGACCTCTACTGAAAGCAACAGTGACCTCTAATGTATTTTTTCTGTACTTCATTTATGCATTGTCTTCATCAGTTCACAGGTGTGTAATTGACTCTACTCAATGATCTAAACGTTTGTCTGATAGATCAAAATCAAACGGAAGAGTCGGTCATTTTATGAACTAGAACCAAGCAGTTCCAAGATAACATCAAGCCAAAAACTTATAAATACTCTCAACAAAAGCTAAAATCTTAAATTCATTGTTCGACCGGGGAGTGAATAAGTGGTGGCTTCTTGATCTGAAAGAAATTCACCAGCTCCGCAAAATGACTAAGCGATTGGTTAGTGTAATTCTAATCTATTTCGGAT
Source organism: Dasypogon diadema (assembly GCA_006980735.1). Taxonomy (NCBI): domain Eukaryota; kingdom Metazoa; phylum Arthropoda; class Insecta; order Diptera; family Asilidae; genus Dasypogon; species Dasypogon diadema. Next base: position 3,666 of record QYTT01082203.1, read on the forward strand.
TTAATTTTGTGCGCTCGGATTCAAGTGTTGAAAATAAGTGCGAAACTCCATCAATAACAACTGCAAGTGGGAGTTTAGTTAGTAGAAATGGTGAGATAATTTTTCAAGATATGAAAGTATGCAAGCTTGTCATAAGCATTCATGAATAATATTCCTTTCAGTGGCTTTAGATTTGTTTTCGGCATCTAAAACGTGTTTTTTCGCATTTAGTCATACTTGTAACCACCGCAGATTGGAGTATGCATTAGCATTTTAAAATTGTTCTTTCTGTGGTGCAAATAAACAGAATCTTATATAACTTTTCGTGCAGTACGGATTTAATGAAACAGTGCAGTTAAGATTGACTGATTTGAGTTACAAATTCCTCTGAAGGTGAAAGCATTATGTATTTTTTGGTTTAAGACATGATAGCAAAAATTCTTGAAAAATGAATGATTGTTTACAATAACATTATTACTACTCCGATAAAGACGGATATAACAATATTAATCGACGCAACGAGGATCATAGCTATACAGATTAGGATTTTATCTGTTCAAACTGCACGTACCGATTATATCGTGAATTGGATTCCGAACAACTGAACTTTTATATCTAATAGCTTATAGTGATTAGTCTAAGTTAGCAGCAAAACATTGACGACTAGTAGACACCAGTGAGAGTAGGATCTGTTTAACAACGATTTAACAAGTTATACATTGAGCCCTTTTATTTTGTATTTCAGTTTTCTAGTTTTGTGTTCATTTGAATTATGAGTATCATTCTCATGAATTCTTTTTATAAAGTGGAAGTGCTTTAAGGTCATCTTTTTTATTTATGAAAATTTTCTATCACAGAAATTTTGAAACACAATGGATTCAATGTCGGCACCTCACAGCAATTTATACAGAATTCAAATTATGCAAAAATAATGAATGCTGATTTATATTTTTTTTGCGAAAAGAGTGTTTTTTGTGTTAGAAAAGAGTAAAAAGGATCCAAAATTTGGACTTTAAAAACTCGTAGCTTCTAAACGAAGAGGAATAGAAGACTAAATACGCATATTTAAAATACTTTAGTATATAGTAGTAAAAAATTCAAATGCCTTTTTCTTGAAAACCATTAGAACTAGAGAGACCACTATCAGTTATCACTAGACGGCCAACTCCTCCGTCACTTCAACTGGGACACGCTGTATATATGTACTACCGACGAAAGCATTTTTCATTTCTATAAAACAAAGTTTAAGGGCGTGGGTACATTGTAGTCGAACAGGATCAGATCAGACCGCACTAGTTCGGACCAAACCCGGCCGTACTGGAATGTGGCTACATTGCAGCCGAATAAAAGCGGATCCGTCCTAGCTCATATCTATTGACATCAGTAATGTAAAGTTATTTAAACTTGCCCTTCAATAACCAGGGATGACTTCCTCGTTCTGTACTCCCAAGAAATCAGTGTATAAAAAACATCCCGAATGCTTGATCCATTCCTTTATTTAGTCTGCCCGGCAAGCTACCGACTGTTGTAACTTTTAAACTTTTAAACCTCTTCAGCAAAGGCACGAATTCTTCTTATGTGGACTGATTAATTTTAGGCTGCGAATTGTCAATTGGCAATTGCAAACTTTGATCATTTACTGAATTTAAACAGCTATTCATTTATCTATTTATTTATCGTAAAAACTGCAACCGCTAAAGAGGCAGAACGAACCAGTTCAATAAGGTCCCCAAAACATTATTATTTTTAATGGATACCATGTACCGGGGATTTTTATGAGAGAAGAGAAGGTTTTTAGTAAATACATTAGCTTCCAGGGTTTCAAGGTTCATATGTACCTCATCATATGTTCATCTCTCCCCCTCGGAGTTAAGGTCACATTAGGACTAACACATAGTTTATACGTTATATTTCGAGTGAAATATAGCATTTACACTTCAAAGGCAACCGTGCCAAGAACAGCTACAACCAAATCAAAAACAAACACAACTATTTAAAAAACAAGTCCAACCAAATCAAAATCAGCGTCAACTATTTCAAGTTCAAATACAACCAAATAAACTTCAATAGCAACCATTTTAACATGCAAAACTGGTTCATGGTGCAGCCATCTTAGATTTTGTGTAGCTTATTGGGATATTCGAACTCATTCACTTCGACCCATTTCAAATTTCATCCATAGATAGATTTTAGTGCCGTCTGCATAAAAGCCCCGACGCATACCTTTTTTGCCTTCGTTAAGATCCATTATTCCTAGACTTTACAATAGGTCTAGTACTTGCTCAGTAATGGCACTTTATTGATCTTTGAAAAGGGAATCGAGATCTGTTACGTTGTATAAATCTGGGTGTAGATTTTCTGAGAAATATCATTGGAAGAGTTTAGAGTTCCTTCTTGTGGCTTCAACGATTTTTTAATTTAATTTCATATTTGCAGAAATCTTTTGTCCAGGGGACTTAATATTCCAGGACAATTTTGAAACCCTTAACTTCGAAAAATGGCAACACGAGAACACACTTGCAGGCGGAGGTGTAAGTATCAACATATTTGATTCAGCAGAACATTAGCTTCCATGTAGTTCATATTTTCTTACAGAATTGGGAATTTCAATGGTACACAAATAACAGATCAAATTCGTTCGTAAAAGATGGTGTCTTACATATTCGTCCTACTTTAACATCAGATGTTCTTGGTGAGAAATTTCTAAGTTCTGGAACATTGAACATACACGGTGGTTCTCCCGCAGATGAGTACTAAACCCTGGTAATATTTGTGTGAAGAGTTTTCTACAAATATCTATCTCTCACTTAGGTGTACAAACCCATCGTTCTGGGGATGTGAACGTCTAGGGACACCTGTTAATGTTCTTAATCCCATTCGAAGTGCCAGGTTGAGAAGTTTATATTCTTTCAGTTTTAAATATGGCAAATTGCAAGTTCGAGCGAAAATGCCAGCTGGAGATTGGTTGTGGCCAGCTATTTGGCTCTTGCCTAGAAGAAATGCCTATGGATCTTGGCCATCATCCGGAGAAATTGATTTGGTCGAATCTAGAGGAAACCTTAATCTGATGAAGGTATTTTTATATTCATATACATTTTTTGTAGGTATATTCGGCATTTTTTGTTACATGTCGAGCATTATTGTGTGGTAGCAATGCGCCAAGGGCAGTTGTTCTTGCACAAAGTATTGAAAGGGGTGGGAAGTGTCTGTCTGTGATTTCGAAATAGCTTCCTTTTCTTAAGTTCATATAATTATTTGCACGTTCAAAACCCAAACACCCGTTTTTAAAATTTTTGTGTCTGCCTGTCTGTCCGTTAATAATGAACTATGAGGAAGGCCAGAAACGGTCATTAAAAGCTATTGTTGAACCTAATATTTCAGGGAGGTTGTGATGAGAAACCTTCTGTGTTTATTTACGGAGAGTAGCTACAGAGCCGTTTGCTATACAGATAATCTTGTCATTCTTATCTCTAGCTTTTTTGAAAATGAGATGTGTAGTCTAATACAAAGCGCTATCCGATTGGCGAATGATGTCGGTCTCACCATTAATCCTCTGAAAATCTAACTTCTCCTCTTTATTAGTAAAAGAAAAATCTCTAACTGGTCCTGCCATCTATTGGTTCCATTCAATTGGAATTAAAGAAGAATGTAAAGTACTTGAAGGTTATTCTGCATAAAAAACTACCTAGAAGCCACACTTGGAAGAAGAAGGTCTATGAAGGTCAACCTGCCAAGCAGCAGTGATTAAGAATTGGAGGCTTAAAACACGAATGATAATTTGGTATATAACAGTCTTATCTTTACTTGATATTTGATGAGAATTCTTTTCGGGTAATTATGCGATTTGTTAGATTAGTTCCGCACTTGCTGACACATTTAGACAGTAACCAGGAAGAACGCGATCGCGCTGTTTGGCACTCAAACGGTTAAGTGAATCACGGGTTAGACAAACGTTCAACATTTTCCTTAACTTCAAAACTTCTATAATCAAATAAGCAATTTTTAAGAATGCTGATATCCATCCTCACAGGGCACAGCTCTTTTAAAGCACATTAATATAAAATCGTTCGGTCCAGTGATGCTGAGTGTAGAGGATGCGAAGAATAAACGGAAACGGTGACGCACTTCTATCGTCATTGCCCATTACTCTTGTCAAAAAGCCACAGATACCTGGCACATTATTTCCTCGATGAAGTTCATGAAGCAAGCGAAATAGGGTAGAAGTTATCCTGGGCTTTAACAAATCATCGGGTGGCTAGGCTATTGACAAGACCTACTCCACTCTTGGATTATTTCTTCCTCTTTTACGGTTTGGTGAGAATGGTTTACATGCAAGTAGTTTTTAACGATCCAGACAATTTTACATAAAATACAGAAATGCTCCCTTTATGAAAATAATCATAACCTCTGATGAAAAGTGGATCTGCTTCGATAACAGGAGGCGAAGAGGTAATAAAAACCAAAACCCAAAACATGTCCCTAAGCTCTCCTGAGAACATAATTCATTGCTCCATGATTCCAAAAACCAAACAAAAGAGCCTGCATTATTCAATCAATATGGACTCATCCTCCTCAATGATAATGCAAGTCCCCATACTTTATAAATTACTGTACAGGAACTTTGGCTACGAAATTCACGTCGATCCTTCTTATTCTCCAGATACATTTCCAACAGATTTTCATCTCTTCATTCATTCAGTCTTCGCCATTACAAATTTAAATTTGCATTATTTTAGGGCGGAATCAATATTGGGGTGGAACAAATTGGCTCAACACTTCATTTTGGACCGTACCCAGCAGTAAACGCCTATAAAACAGCACACTTTGATCATAATTCTCCACCTGGACAGGGATACCATCTCGATTTTCATATATACGAACTGGAGTGGACGCCGCAGTGGATTTCATTTAAAGTCGACAACGAAGAAATTGGAAATGTGTCGATAAAAACTAGTTTTTGGGATAGGGGAGGATTCAATACAAATCCAACTCTGGACAATCCATGGAGAAATGGCGACCCATCGGCTCCATTTGATCAAGAAGTAAAACCTATTTATTTAAAATAAGATTTATTTGTGCTAAACCTAAAACATTATCTTCCAGTTTTATATTATTATAAGCCTAGCAGTGGGAGGCATAAATTATTTCCCAGATGGCGCTAGAAATCCGAAAGGCAAGCCATGGGTAAATACTTCCCCAACTGCAACAAGAGATTTTTGGAGTGCACGCAATGACTGGCTACCTACGTGGAATCTAGATGACAAAAATAACACCAGCTCATCTTTGTTGGTCGACTACGTTCGTGTTTATGCTATTTGAATGGGCTAAGAATGCACTTACGATTTTAAAAATAGTAAAAATCACTTTTTCATTTTCTTGTTCTTCTTTTTCCTCGTTTTATCAGGATTTCCCTGGATTTTATTAACTTTCAGTGAAATGTAGTTAAAACTGTTTTTGGGATGGGTTGTCTTTTCTGATTTCTTCAAATTTTGTTTCTTTGGGGTATTATTTTCGCTGAACTTCATTCCTGATGAAATCAGAGGCAGACTGAATAATCCATTGGAAAATTTTGTTTCTTTCTTAACATTTTTATGATGATTTTTTGATTTCTTGGAACTCTGTTTTACTTCTTTGGGACTGCCTTGATTACTCTCAACATTCTTGTCGTATTCTTCCACCTCCATTTTCACTGGTGCAGGAGTGTGATTTGACAAGGAAATATAGTCAGGCCAATCTTTACTCTCGTTTACTAAAGGTATTATGTGTTTTGCATTGGCAGGTATAAAAGCTCTACAACCTGGATCATTCCGAGTTAGGTACAACTGAGCGAAATCGATCATTTCGTTTTCTTGCTGTATCTTGTTGCTCTTATTTTGAGACGTGTTGAAATCGTTAGCAGAGTTCTCCACGGCACTTTCAGGTGCATAATATCTCACAAGCTTTTCGGGAAGGGGGAAGTTACTTGATTTCTTTCTAACCCACTCCTCAATGATAGATTGCTTCTCCTTTGAAACTGCTACCATCAAACTCTGACAACTGAAAGTCTCCCCTGTGATTCTCTTCAAATTTGGCACACAAAGAACAGCAATATCATCATTTTTACTTATGACAGAATAAATTACTTGGGCAGCAATAAACTTTGGCTTTATCTCGGTCGAAAGAAGCACACAGGACACTTCCCTTCTATTCAGTAACCTCAAGGACGATGCAGTTCCTAATTTGATTCCAATGTCCTGGAGATTCTTCTTGTCAGCCCCTTCTACTGCTTTCAGAAAACATTGCTTTAGTTCTTCACAGTCAGTTTCACTTATTTCAGGCCTATAATTCGCACTTAATTTAATTCAATTGAACCACAAAAGCTGGAACTTACCAATAACGAGGCAGTGGCTGCGCCAGCACATTTTTTAGCTTTGGAGCAACCTTTTTCCTTGCAGCCAAAGAATTCTTCAACGGCTCCTTTCTGGGTGTCATAACTGCTGCAGGTGGTTTTAATTTAGTGCGGGCTTAGACAGAAATCAGTTTTTATCATTTCTCACAGATTAAGGAAAACAACTTGCTCTGTTTATAACAGCTGACAACTGTCAACAACACGTGCAGTATCAGTGCTGCCAGATAAACCAAACTTAAATTCGGACAAGAGATGTTGCAGAATGTTCCCAAAATATATTCGATGGAATTCCATGCAAAGATGTATTCTTAGATAACAAAGTCGACACACTTTCCAGTTCCTTTTTTTATCATATCGTTTATTTTTTTACAAATAGAAATGAAATCTGCGAGAAATTTGTGTTATATGAAGTTAACAGGACTTCAGACTGAGCCGGTCCTTGTAATCCAATAAAGGAGTGTGGGGCTATGCCCTCTGGGGTTGCTCTTTCTTGTTTTGTCCT
>QYTT01082204.1:8987-31061 GCA_006980735.1 Dasypogon diadema
ACACGTATTTTTTATTCATTGTAAAAGAATTCAATGGGATGAAACATCTTAAAGGAAGCTTCTGCTTTGAAAGGTTAAATTAGGGCCATGAAATTATATTCATGTTAAAAAAAAGAAAATTGAGTAATTGATGTCTCGTTGTTTGAACAAATATTTTTTACAAATTTACTGCTGTAAAGGAGGATGTTGATAATTAGTATCAGTTTTAGGTATACTACTGCAGAAAAACGGTATAGTTTTTGTGTGGTTAGATTAAAATTTTAAGAAGTAAAGAAGTTTGAAAATCATGATTTCGAGAAAAACAACCTTAAATTAAACTGAATTTGCTTAAAAGTGGGCAACTACCACGATATTATTAATCATGGATCACAAAGTGCTAATCGTCGGGTCCTATATAAATTTACTTGTTTACTTGTTTGCATCTAGATATATGTTCAGACCCATAGAATTAATTTCTTGAAACCGCGATACAAGATACACTTTACGCAACCAGCTACACCGAGCACACTCAATTTTCTACCAAAGCAGAATATACGATATAACTTCGGAAAAAAATCGAATACTGCAAAATCGACTTACGGACTTATTCTAGATAGTTCAGAGGGAAAAAATATCAAAAAAGAAAAATCAATTTTGTGACCCTCCACCCTTGCGCAGTGATTTTATTAGGTATCAGGTATCAGGGGTTGAGACAATTCTACTGACGAAAATTGTTCTTGCGGAGTCACTGGGATGTTGCACAGTAAAGAATTGCAGCTTCCTTTCAACATTTGTCAGGTTAAGATATCCCACTTTCCCCTTCCTAAAATTTCCTACCGCCTAAGCTGTGAGCATCATACGGCTGTCCCCTGGCAAAGGTAAAAAATTAGGTGGAAATTATATGTCCATCCCTTGGGACAAATAGTATAAAAATTATCATGAATTAAAGCTGCGCCCACAGGGGAGAAATCTGCAGATGAGCACCTTAACTAGCATCACAGCTACCGGTATGAGGTTAATGAAAGCACAGCAAGAGGCTACAAATCAATAAAGGTAAAACTGAAGTGCCTGACAACCTTTTGAAGATATGGATCTGTAAACTATATCCAAACTGCTGTTGAATTTGGAGGAAACTCTTCAGATTTTTTAACAATGGACAAAGTAAAATACGCTACGAACTTCTTCAACTCTGAGCAGGATGAGATGGTATCTATCCCGTTCTCTTAGAACAATCTGGTGATTTACTTGTCTATAGATTAATGTATCTTTTCAGGGCATGTCCTTCATTGAGATATACCCCAAAGGTGCGGAAAGATGTTAATGTGGTTTTCATACCTGAGGCTGGTAAAGGGGATTACTCAACGGCCAAATCGTACAGACCAATAAGTTTGGCCTCATTTTTTTGAAAACGTTAGAACGCATCTGCAAATGGAAAATTAGGTGATACCATTCTCTCTCGCAACTCTAGCATGCATATATGAAAGAGAAATCTGTGCATTACGGGAGAGCTTCTTAAGTGAACCCCACAAGGTGGTATTTTGTCTCCACTGCAGTGAATTCTAGTGGTGAACAACGTCCTGTATTTCCTCTCAGAGAATGGCTATAGAGCTGTTTTTGTTATTCTTCTAATGAGACCCTTTGGCACTAAATTGGCAGGGTGGGGTGACGTGTAGAAAGGTTAGATACACAAGGTACCTTCAGGTTGAAAGAAGATTTCATCATCGAACAATGGTCTCCTTTTTTATCAATACTTTTATTTCACGAGTAAATATAATAGAAACATACACTGTAGAGCTTATGCAAGTAAAGGCTAAAGAACTGGAGCTAGAAATTTTGTATTTTCAGAATGGCATCATGCTAAAATTTCATATATCAGATAATATCTAACTTCTGCACAGAAAAAAGTTTCCATTCTTAGAAAGAGCAGTACAAGATAAAATCGTTTTTCAGTTCCACATACCTTTGCAAATTATTATTTTCAACTATGAATATCACAAAGTCAAAGTATAGATCTCAGCTCACCGATGAGCGTCTTCCTGACCGTTTAAGAACAGGACTCTCTTAGTTATGTAATTAAAAATCATACTGATTTTGAGATTAATATTTTTAATAAAAAATGTTTATATAATGTGAACTTTGTATGTACATATTTTTTTAACATAAGAATTTAACACGTTGACTGCCGCAATTAGCATAAAAGCTTTCGTGAGAGAATCCCGTGTTAAAATGCCTTCGTCGTGAGAGAGCTTTATAAGCGTCGGCACGGCATCAATGTGTTAAACAATGATTTTTATATTTTGAAACTTTTAAAATTACAGTTTTTTTGTGTATGAAATATATATTAATTACACTCAACTATAAATTTCCTTTAAAAAATAGATTATACCCGCCGCCACAGGATTATTTTATAATGTGCTTTATGGTACAAGCCCCTGTGTTAGATGCTTAAAAAATAGCTTCGCATATAGTTAATTATTAAAACATTGCTTTATAAGTAGGATGAAAATATTACTTCATGGCTGTAGGATTTAAAAGATGCTTGCTGCACATCCTAAACAAAATTGCAATAATAGGAAAACTAAAAAAATTTTGAAATAAGGTTGGATTTTGTCTGTGAATTTGATTTTATTAATTTTTCCAGTTTGTAAGTTCTGTCGGAAATTGAATATTTAAATGGCTGTATTGGAAATTTGATACTTGTTTTTTTTTTGCAAATATCTCAGTGCTATCAGTCAATTCACAATTAAATTCTATCTCCAAGTTTACAAGTCCTTCCACTGTCAGAAAGGCAAAATATTTATTTCCGTGTTTCTGATTTTAGCCTACCCCTTTGCACAGTGGCTCCACATTATCGCCATATTAGTCCAGTGTGCTGCTATTGATATATGAACAATGCCACTAACAGTCATCTACTTTAAATAAAACAAAGTATTTGACCACAAAACAATACATTATTTACAACCACCTTTATGGTGCATTCGCAATCAAATATGCGTGCTTATTGCCATCCAGAATCGCCCCAAACCAAGTTGATTTATGGAAAACAGAAAAACTACATACCTTAACTCAGGTGTTGCCTTCGTAACCCTTAAAAACTAATGAGAAACGGAAGAAAATAAAGAGTGGCGCCAGGGTTATGGCCCTAAACACAAACAAAATCTATGGGCAAATAACTTTGCTTGAAAATTTTTACCTGTCACCTTTAGAAAGATAAGAATTTCTTAGAGGTTAGAATGATTACCAGTAAACACCAGACCTTCATGCAGGACAATTTCTTAGAAATTTTTGCGAGCCCATTAGGTAAACTAGCAAAAGCAATTAGCTTATTTTCTCTCGGGAAAATACCTGGACTTAACAGCATAGGACGAATAGTGCCAGGAAAGTGGTGGATATATAAATAGTTCGGTCCATTTTGGAAGTAGGTCAATTAGTTAAGTGAAGTGGTGCAGTGAGCTGTGTGATTCCTTTAGTTCTATGCTATTCTAAACATAAACATGCTAGTTAACATCATAGTGGCAATTTCCTTGTTTGTTCTCTCTGGAGCTGTACCTCACACTCAGTCTTTGAACAAAGATTCGTCTCAACCCCGATATGCACCAGATGGAACCAGTAGTACTTCTAAAAAGCAAATAGAAAATGCTGAAAAGGATACTCAACTTCCAGGAACACAGGTTTGTAATAAGATGTCTTCTACAAATTGTATGCGAATCTAATTATAATTTTACACCGTTTTTCAGTTTCTAGATAATCCATCCTACGACCCGAATCTATATAACAGCTTCATCCCCCAAGATGCTGTGCAACAGTATGTAAGCAGTTATGGCGGTCCTTATACACCTGGAGCATACATTCCAGCATTTGCCGTACAATCTGGATATGAAGGTTATTTAGTACCAGACGTGCAATCAAGTGAAGTAGCCTATCCCAGTTTTTATAAGTACGTAAGTGATCTTCTACCCCGTTCAATAATTGGTTGGGTGGCAAGAGCTACAGCTGCGGTCCTCACAACTTTGGGTGTAGTTTTTCTTGGTGGAGCCATCACGTCAGTAATCTGCAGCTTGACGCAATTATGCTCTATATCTTTTGCATCACTGCCCTTCTTTAAATTGCGTACAACGGCAGAAACTGTTAGCAGAGCTTTAGAAGGCGATCTGTCGGCTGAAGACTTTGGACGGACAATAGAATTTGTAAAGGAGGCTATAGAAAAGTTTACTGAATTGCAAGAAGAGGAAACTAAAAATGATTTGGAACCCAAGAAAGAAGATTAACTATGTGAAATTTGAAAAGTTGTTTGCATTTTCGCAAAATAATTCGTGCCATTACCTGAGTAATTTAAAGGGATTGTAAATAGATAAAAGCCACCATCTAGGGTAATAATAAAATTATATAAACAAACCTTTTTTGTTTCCAATTAACCCAGTTATACATTTTATAGCACTGTAGAACCTGTAGGACTTAAGAGGAATACTATTTCACTAATACCTAGTTGTAATAATCATTTCAAAATTATATGCTCTATTTGATTGTGTTTTTTGTTTCAACCAGATACATATATTTTTGGGGAAGCTAAAATAACTTCTAACACATTCCCTGCCATTGGGAACAGTCCTATGGTATTAGAACGTAAAATGTTTCAAAAATCCCTTCTACTATATATTATCAACTATTTTATTGTTTATTAAAATAATTTCAAAAATCTTGTAATGATTCTGATGATATCCAAATATAGACATTGGAAGACAAATATCTAGGATTGTCAAACTTGCGAGTGTAAATTTTTTTTTGTTGCTACGTACACAATTATAAAATTTAGTAAATAAGTTTTTTTGTTTTCTTAAGGAAAAATTGATTTAATTTTATGTATCTAATTTTAGACAGAAGATTTAATTAATGATATGTTGGATATTGTTTTCTATGATCTTCCTGCATCTATTAACTACGTCACTTATGTCGGATGTACAGGAAACCCTATCCTGTAAAGCTAAGAAGCCTATCTTTTATATTAAAGAAGTTCTTTTCTATTAAGGAAGTTGGTGCCAGATCAGTTGAGTAAGGAGGGTGGGGTAAAACCACATATCCAGCTGCCTGTTACTCCTGTTTCATCTTTAAAGCTACATGAGGTTTGGCATTATCATGTTAGAAAAACATACCTTTCAGATTGTGCTGGGTGAAGTTCGCATCTAAGCGAGTTAACTTATCACATCAGTAGAGATCTACTGGGATAGTTTGCTCCAGTTCCAGCAACTCCCAGGCAATCCCATCAGATGAAAACACCGTCTTTTGCTGGTGCAAATGCTTTCTACGACACATTAAACTTTAGAGAAATCTTCGTTTTGGTAAACGATGAGCTTCGTCTCACAAATGTAAGCATCTCATTTCCAAATTCCCCATCACTTCAGGGTGACATTATATTCAACTTATAATTGTCGCCTTAAATTTTCCTGGCCTTCTCTGTATGTTTGGAAATTCAGAGAAATTTGACGTTGCAGAAATCCAAGTTGATACTCCTCTCGCGCATTACGACGACATAATCCACAACTTGTAATGAATATTCGCATATTCGTCGTCATAGAGGTGAATCATGTTTTCAAATACCTTCTTTATCTGAGGAACACTTTAAAATACTTGAATTTCGAACACTTCGATAAAAATCGTAAAACTACAGCAGATTCTTCCTTCCATACAATTTTAATTACATTCAGTCAGAAGGAGGTCACTTGCTATAGGTTAAAAATCGCGTATTTGCTATCTCTTAATACGAAATCCATAAAGAAATTCCGAAATACAACAATATTTATCTTTTTTAGTCATTATGGCGGGGCACGTGTTAAAATAATCGCTTTAAAAAACAAATTAGTTACTTTATTAAGCCGATCCATCTGGAAGAGGGTAACAGCTAGGTAACAACTTTGTATGGAGGATTTATATGTAAAATAGGTAATTCGTTCATGTAAAAATAAAAAATAATAATAGGAGAAGTTTTCGATGAAAATGCAATTTTTGCTAATAAATTTTTCCTAGTTAACTTGGCCCAAGGTGGTGAATTTTCTATTTTCCGTTCAGAGATTTGGTAATGTCATTCAGATTTTGAAAATATTTCAGGTTGACAAATTTCTCTTAGAGATGAGTTTCATCTCTGCCAGTAGATAAGATAAAAACAGAGATATTTAAAAAGGACAAGATTATGAGCCAAGATAGTAGTTATGATAATTTGACTAATATTTCTTAATGCAGTACTGATACCATGATATTGATGCTATAAAGAGAGGTATACTGTGTGGTATTGTAACCGTGGTATACATTTTTCGTAGTATAGTTTGATGTTTATCTGATTGATAGCATTGATAGTCGATAAGTAGATGTCAGAGTTGTGTTGCGTTTCTATTCTGTAGCTTTTGTTTTAATATATTAAACATTTGTTTTTAACTTATTTAAATGAACAAATAGAATTTTTGCAAAACCAACGACAACATTTAAAGATGTCTCTAAAATGTAAACGACGATGTGCGTTTTATAGATGAATGCTCTTTTTATATAGAAAATGTCGATGTCTCCATTTGATAATATATCTTTCTTCTATTTTTGTTGTTTTTAATTCCCATAATAAATAAAAAATTCCACAGTTTTCATCAAAGCCAAGTTAAACAACATCAAAGCCACGTTAAACATATCTCGTTTTCTATGTAGATGTCTCTTATTTTAATTATTCTACACTCCACTGTTAAATTACAGAGGTGTCTTTACCAGAAAGTTGCATATACTAAGTTTGAACGTAGGAAAATGATCGACAATACAGTACGTATATCGATAATTAATCGATGTATCGTGCTAACTTATCACGATATTATCCCTGTAATTTTTTTTGACAATATTTTACAAATATGCAAATGCCGTCTTCGACAAAGGCTAGAAACATTGATCGCAAGTGGAAATTATTTTACAAAAAACCAAAAGCCACAGTTCAGTTTATTTGTCCTTGCAGAGGAATCAGAAGGAACAGTAGATTTTAGCGTAAAGTTCGTCGGAATCACACGTTTTTATTTAAAAAAAATTCTTGTATGGCACATCCTTCGCGAAAAGGAAAGTAGGGAGAGGGGTAGGAAGTCAGGATATGAAGGTGTCAAATGGAGCAGCTGCATCCTATAGTCCTGAAAAAAAACAACAAAAGATGGTAGTCTACTCTACATGCGTATAGTTCTGCTCAAGAAGGATTCACGGAATTTCATTGTTTGCTAAAGGGTGAAGACGGCTCAATGCGCGAGTATCATGCATAGGGATTGAATGTAGCGTAGGTTTTTGTATTAAATAATATCGACATATTTTCTGGCGATATATCACGATAACGATACTTTTCAAATATGATAAAATTATCGATATATCGTATCGAAATTTCGCCTGAACAAAACACTAGTCTTGGGATATTAGCAAAAATTATCGAATTTCAATACTAGGTTCGGTCACTTCAGGTGGTGTATGGCTACTACCATACTGAAGTACCATGGTATTGATACCAGATGTCTGTCTATAGTATAAAAGTATTAAAGCAAATAACTGAAATTAGTTAATTATATTTTAGCTGCAGTATAACGTCTTTTGGCAATAAATCAGCATTCTTTTTATTTAGCATAAAATTATCTGACAGTATATCAATTGTCATAGTAATGACATTTTCCTACTTATTTCACACTATTACCCACTTTCTACCAAGGAACCGACTCGAACTTTCATTCGATACATCTTTTGTTTGCAGTGTAATTTGCGTGAAAAAGAAAATTGTTCAATATTCCCTAAGCATTTGGTGTTAAATTTTCCCTAAGTACTCTAAGGAGAATACAAAGCAAAAGTGAATTGCAGTGCAAATACCCTAGAAATGAAAGACAGAAGCACTATTTGGACTTTTGATTTGCAAGATGCTTTGTTTTATGGGTAACGAGTCAACCGCTTTCATCCCCATAGACCATAATCACGGAGATGCTCTGTGGTGTGAAGGATGTTCGGTGACATTGCCATAAACTTTTGAGGTAACGTGTGCATATTACATGTTCATACGTTTAGCACGGGTAACACTCTATAGAATTATTATAGGCAGATACACCTCACTTTAACTTACACCGGATGGGATAACTTTAGTAGACAGGCAGATGACTCAAGCGAAGGAAAGTCGATTTTTGAAGCGCCTAATGGTGTGCTACTGGGGATGCTTTTGTTTAGTGTTTCTGCAACCCTCTGACTAAGAGGATTACAGTTTTTTTCCGAACTGTGGTCGAGAGTGAGGTGTCATTTATTGTGGGGGGAATCCTTTGGACAAATCTTGCCTAAGCCTAAGAATAAGTGACAAAATCACACAAGTGAAGTGAAGGATTTTAATGCGTTTGTGCTGTGATAAAGTGAAAACTTTTTAATAAGCTAATTTTCATGAGGCTTTTGACATACATACAACATAGTCGTTAGGTCGTTACTCGTGTGGTTACGGGTGCTTTGTAAGCACTTATCAAGTAAATTTCCTGGTGCATTCCATAAATTAAATTAAATAGAGATAGGTTAACTTTTTAAATAGCCTGAATGCTTGTATAGCCTCTAGAAGCCCCGAAGTGGGAAGTATGTGGAATTTTAATTCAGTTTCTAGTTTTAGTGTACACTTCACGAATGAAATGAAAAATTTTCTGGTTAAACACTATTGAGATTTTCATGACATATTTTGTGAAATATAGTGGAGAAGTTAATCAAGATTTTTTCTAAAACATATACAAAAGGGTAAAATGATAATATATTGCTACAAAAACAAATCATGTGAAGTCAGATTTCATTTGAAATTTCCATCCACACACGATTAGATTGACTTTATCAGCTCGAAACGAATCTACTCAAATATTTATCTTGAAGAGGTTTCCCACTTTATTGTGCCCAAGGGAAAAGATATCCAATATTTGCACATAATAAGTATCTGGGTCCATATAATGCTTCCTTCTAGCCGTTGAATACATTTAATAAGCAGCTTCATATTAAAATAATCGTTAAATGGAAGTGAAATATTTTCAAGAGCTTTCTTCTGTGAAAGAAGTGATTTAGATAGAGAGACAGATGTATATACCTAATTAAAAAACATTTATTTATTCTCTCATACTTAATATTAAAAAAATTCCACTTTAATGTGCAGTTTTGGGGAATTGGGGTCTAATCTTTCTACTTAGAGCGCCGGCGTGATCAATCTCCTATAAAGATAATAAATAGCAAATAACTGCACAAACACTTAGCGTTCATAGCTTCCTAGAGGAAGCCAAACTGAGGCGATAGGTCGACGCGTTCCGCGGCCAGCGACGTAGACCAGGGCGCCGATCTTCGACTTGCCAGTCGAACATGAACGTCCCGTCACGTACTACCCCCAACTGGGCTCAAACGACGTTAAAGACCCTTGGTTCCCTCATTAGGTGTTCGAAGCGGATGCGCTCCTACAACCTGGCGACAAAGTGGCCATAAACTCACGTCGCTCTCGTGTAGTAGGAATGAATCGTGGACTTAGCCAAGCACAAGGACAAATCTAAGCAGACTGTCCACCCCACCACAAGTCCTCGGACCTATGAGGAACGTTAATCGGTTTGCGTCGAATGACGGGCTGATCAGCCGGCACAATCGACCAACAAACTCCCACAAGGCCGGACAAGCGAAGAATCTGTGAAACAGGGTTCCTTCGCCGGCGGCGGTGCAGACCGTGTAGGTTCTCTGGATCCGTCGATCGATGTGCGCTAGACACCCACTTACTCTCTTTGGATCTATGATCAACGTTGCTAGGAAGCTCAAATAGATGGGACTATACCTGAATTCAAAGCTGACTTGGACATTTGAAGAAAAGATCAGAAAAGCGAAAGTGGTGGTGCTTTTGTGTAGAAGTGTGTGTGAATTAAGATGGCTTTTATCACTGAGATCAACACACTGAATACATACAATTGTGGTTGGACCTATCCTGCTCCTCGGTGATCTGGTGGCCTAATGGATGGATAGGTTACCAAGATGATGTGCATAGGAATTACAGATGCTTTTCGGCTGCGGTAGAATTTCTTCTGGCGCTACCACGGTTGGATCACTTTGCTAAAATGATGGTAGCAGAGGCGGCACTCATGATGCACATGTTGGCCATCAGAGACTGAGCATGGGTATAAGAGAATCACACACAAGAGATTAGGGAACTCCCGACACCCAAGGACAGGATCAAGAATTTAAGGACAACCGAAAGTTTTCACGTGACCTTATTGGCGACGGATTGTTCCCCAGAAAGAAATCAGAGTGATCGAATGGAGGCAAAATCATTCCTAGTGATGGAAGGTGCACAAAAACTTAATAGTTGTGCCTCCGAAAATGAGGTAATACTTTGTTGGGTTAGAAGACATATATAGGGATCGAAGCGAACGAAAAAGCCAATTCCTTACCAAAGCAAGGAGCTTCTATGGAATTTCAAGGCCCAGATCCATATTTTGTCATTGGGGGGAGGGGCATAGTGAAGGATATAATTAAGGAATAAGTTATAAAAGAACTCCAAAATCGGTGGTAAAGCATCACACAGGATAAGAAAGGAGTTAGGCTATCGTGTCTAATGACCAGAAAAAAAGCTCTAAGCATGGAGCGAACAACACTCAGATGGTTAGTTTCTTTGACTACTAAACACGGAACCTGGTGGATATTGAGACGGTAAAGCATATTGCATAAGCAAACACTCGAAATAACAACGATTCTAACTATTACTGCCTTATATTAAAAACCGTCCTATAGTGTGTTTGAGCACTTTTTCATAGGTATAACCATTCCAACTGCATAATGTAAGCAATCGGCGTTCCTGATGTATTTTTTGTGTCGAATTTTATTAAGTTCTGTAAAGCCTAATATTTTAATTAAATTATTCATTTAATTTACCTTTCCTCATTTCACTGCACTTTACTTCATAACATTAGTTATTAGAAACATACAAAAACCGGTCTTGTAAATAGCCACCAGCATTATCATATATGCGCTTGAGATAGTTTTAATTGTTATTAGGTCTCTCTCTCTCTCTCTCTCTCTCTGTCTGCATCTCTGCATCATAACCTGTAAGTGAAAAATATTTATTTTTACGTGGAGAATGTGAAGTTTGCCACTCATGGCAGCAAGAACTATCTGGATGCCAGTGCTAGTGGTTATTATCCCATCAAACCTTATACCTTGTGAGCATACTATTTGTTGCAACTCAAACTAAGTAGCCAAATAAGTATGAACTTAGGCAAAAAAATTTAAATCAAAGGCAGGGGAAATTAAAAAAAAATGTAAAATTTATTTTCACTCTTCCCATCTATTACGAAATTTCAACTGCAGACCTCGTACAGTTGATTGATTTTTTTTTGTATGAATCACAAAGTGGCCTTCATACATAATCCAAATTTATAAGCACTTCAATATCAACGGAAAGCCAATGTACAAGGAGTAATTTTCGCACATCTCAAGGTCATTCTCGAAAATTTCAATAGGTAATTACACGTAAATCTTTTAGAATCACAACCTTAAAATTTATACAATAAATCATGTCCTTTGTAACCGATTCCCTTTTGACCAGATTAATTTAAACAAAAGACCATAAACGTTCATCGTTGACCCAAAACCTCATATTGATCGCTCCTGAGTTATCCTTTACTGCACAGGAAACCCCCATCGAGTGTAAAGCAAAGTGGCGTTTGAGGTGAACTAAAAATACCAATGAGTGGACCCAGTTTGTGCCGGAGGTGGGCCCCACATAATGAGCTCGTTAAACAAGTGAAATCTCTCAACTGTCCATATTGAGCTTGTTGGTGTGGCATTTGCAAATTAATTGGAGCAAATTGGGTTTTTGTAATTGTGTTTGTTTTAGTGAAGGATTACGAAATTCTGCTGATGAAGAACACTGTGTGAAACGTTGCTGTGCACATACAAGATAACTCATAAGTGGAACATGTTAACAAGGCAATTGCTTCACATTCTACTTGCTTTTAGCACAATTGTTGAAATCTGTGCGGAACAAAGTGGATACAAAGTCCTGTCTGCAGATACAGAAATCCGTCAACTACTATCGCCACATTGCCAATGCGTTTACTACACCGGAACCAAAGGTCAGTTTTGGGGCAGATTTACGATATCATCAGCAGATGGACGATACAATAACTCCGAATGCATCCTGGTATTCATCACTGGAGCAGAACAGGAAATTGTAGAGATGAGATTCGATGAAATCGTCCTAAGGAAAAGGTGGGTAAAAGTTTCTTTCTTACAAATAAATTGTATGCTATAAAATTAGATCAGGCGAAGTTTTATTTCCAATAAATAACCCAATCATTTGCCGAAAATAAATTCGGAACCAATCGACATTTATCAAATATTCCACCTGGCGCCCAGCCAGAACCTAAATTGATGGAAAGAAGTTAATTTTGTGTTTGAGTCGCTAATTTTGTTGCACAATTTAATCAGATTTGCGATATTTTTAATTAATTACAACTCGTAAGAGGAAAAACTGACTCATTCTCGTTCACGGTTTAAATTAAATGTGTAAAAGTAATGGTCACTAAATTAATTGTGAATTTTATGGGGACATTGGTTTTCTTAGAGTAAGAAATTACCGAAATACATCTATTTACTTTTGTAAATTCTAGCAAGAAAAATGGAAATATTTAAATAAATTTGTGAATGATTTATGAAGTCAAAATTCTACATTTTGAATCCGCCGCACACAGTACTCGAGTTTTATTTATTTTATTTCTTTTTATAGGTTTTTATTATAGGTTTAAGTAAATTTTCGTAATGTGTTAAAATGTTTGTGAAACAAGGAAATAAATTATACGTGGTATCCGACTATAAGGTGCAAATATTTTATAGGGTAATATCTCTCGTCAAAGCGAGCGAGGGGGAGGAGATTTATTCCCTTGGGTACTTTTTTCACTTAACATCTTATAAAGCTCCTAATTTACATCTACTACATCTCTTATCATTCTGTATACTTACCACTTGACTAAACCTGTTTTTCATTCTGTTTGGAAACAGTTAAGCACACAGAATGAAAAACAGATGTACTCATTACTAATTTACTATGTTAACCATATTTCCGCCTAGGTGTGGCTCTTACTCTCTCATTGAGAAAGCTCTCTTACTATTAGTAAGAGAGCTTTCTCAATTTGTATTTAGGTTTTCTTGTAATTTTCTCTTAAAGTTCTCGTGTGAACCGGTGGTTCACGCCGGCGTGAACGTGTTAATGTAATTTATATTGGCAAAAAATCCCAACCAAATGTCACAGAATATAAACCAATTTCTATCTTACCATGCTAATCAAAATTTAATGAAAAGCCAATGTATTGGTGGGTGGTGAATTACATTGATAGGATTAATTATTTGTGCGCTTTATAATAAGGCTTCTGACCCAAACTTGGTTGCACCACAAATCTGTTGATGATAACGAATGACATTCGTATTTTCATTGACGACGATAGGGCAACATTGTTGACCCTTCTCTATTTCTCGAAAGCTGTTGTAAGATCATTGTAAGCTCATTCATAAGCTTCAAAATTTTTCAATTTCTCGTCTTTTGCTTGTAAACTGATCTTTTTTTTTATTTTGTGGGCCCGGTGTCCCACAGGGATACGTAGGTTGCTATTTATGCATACTTTGAACCAATTTCCATAGTACTTTTTCAGTTCCTATTGAATCTCCAAAACATGCATTTTGAAAGCATCAACCGCGTTTTCCGCCGTCGAAAATCAATGAAAACGTAGTTTATTCTTCAAGTTATTGGCCAAATTAGGACTCTACGGCAGATGACCCATCAATTCAATGTTTTGACCAATCAAATATTGAGTTGTTTGGGCCGATGTGTGAGAGCTTGCATTCGCATGTTGAAAAATGATCCTGCATCGCTGGTTGCTTTATCTTCTTTCTTCAAAGACTTTAGGCAAACAAATGGTTGAGTACCATTCAGAATTAACCATTCTACGATCCTCTAGTGGAACTGTAGCCACATGCCCATTTATCCCAAAAAACTGGCGACCATTTGGTTTGAAGTGTTTCTTTTTTTTAAGGTGTTGTCTAAGCTAAGGGACCCTATGAAGCACACAGCACAGCGGCGGAAGGAAATTAAGGTAGAGGAAATTGGGAAATTTTAACCTGACAAATGTCGCTAGTGAGCCACACAATTTTTGGCATGAAATTTTTACTGCGCAATCCCAGTGGCTTTGCAAGTACAGTTCTTGTCAGTAGAATTGCCTCTACCACTGGTACTCAGAAAAATCGCAGTGTCCTGTGCGGGGTTCGAACTCAAACTGTTGTGGAGATAATCCACGTCGAAAGTCGTAGTTAATTCCATTTTTAATAATACAAATAGCGTCCATATGACAAAATGTTATAATTATGAATACCTTCAAAAATGTCACTTAGCAACACCATTGTTGGCAGTTCCGGATACATAAATGGCAACCCTCATATATTTTAGGGCCCTTATTGTTCTCTATATTTACAAATAGCCTCCCGTCGGCTACTTAACATTCCAAATGCAACATATATGCAGATGACTGTCAACTTCACAATCTATTTAAATCTGCTAATATTAATTAAGCCGTTGACTGAATGAATGAGGCTCTATCAGTAGTATACAGGCTGTATGGTAATTAATCGATATGCGGTATACCAATCAATTCCTTGAAATGTCCTGATCAACGTTTTCACGGGAACTCCCCACTCAAAATGACGTCCAAAGATTTTGGATCCTTTGACCTTGTAAAATCCTTATAACTCCTCACATTTTGTTCAAAATTGGCCACCAAATTCACATTTTTCAAATTTGAGCAGGAATAACTTTTCAAGGACACAACTGATTGGGACAAGTAATGTACCGTTGGAAATCTACAAGTATCCTCTTTCAATCGGAATCCGAAGTCGTTATCTTGTGATGTCCTTGTGAGGAGTTATAAGGATTTTATTGGGTCAAAGGACATAAAATCTTTAGATGTAATTTTAAGGGGAAGGGAGTAATTTTATAGAGGTGGAGGGGTTTCCGAACATACGACATTAGAAGAGCAAACCCATCTATCCCTTTGTCTGACCAATTAAGATTGAAATCAAATTATAAATTTGCATAAAATTCAGCTACCCACTTAGAGTCGTGGATGGTCTTTGAAAATACCCACAAAACTTTGGGTTCAAAGCACTTCCTTACATTAAATGCATTCCCAAATGTGGGAAGATAACTAATTTAGATGCTTTGAAGTTACGGAAATTTTAAGAGAGAAATCATTTGCGATAATGTAATTACGTTTTCCTTTAAATTATCATTAAGAAGTTCATTTTTCTCTAAAAACTTATCAAAATCTCAAGACCATTAGACTTCTTCAGGAGGATCAATGCAGCCAAAAAATTAACATAGGCAATTCCCTTGCAGCAACAATGAGGAAGTAACTACAAAATAAATATTACCCCGAGGAATCAAAACAATTATTGCAGTACAGTTTATCTAGTGCAAGTTCAGCAAACTCATTAAGAAGTCTTTCACCTCCTTAGTTCCCAGGATATTATGGAGCAACCAATATATGCTCGAAGTTGCCATCGCCAGGCTTCAATGCCATTGCAGAAAGCATTTCAGGACATTCAGCAGGCACTTGACAGTGCATTGCCGGTCGCTTCGAATTATCAGATTTGCTGGTGTAGAAAATGACATACAAGCATTGGTCGGAGGGCATACTTGAAGAAAACAAGAAGGAAAATATGTCAAGACGTTATCGATGGAACTGCGAGAAGTTCCTCCCGCTGACACTTCAGATCGGAAAAATTATCGACAACATGTTGAAATGAATCGATGCCAAGAAATATCCACACCTCACCGAATGTCACGTATTGGAACTGAATCTAGATGCGGATGAATCTAGATCCGTAATGTGAGCATTTTTTCTAGAAAGAAAATTTGTTTTCCGCAAATAACATCACGAAAATCTAAAATAAATTACAAAATCAAGTAATCAATGATACCGGGGGCTCCACTCCGATCAAGACATGATAGCTTTGACGATGTGCAGCGATATGAGAAGCGCGTATTAATAATTCGTAAACTAAAAATAATTCAATTAAATCTTAATCAGATGTCATATAAAAAGACGGATCTGGAATGAAGCCCGCCCAGTCACCGGGCAGCAATCAATCGAATTAACTTGAATTTGATTTTCGCGAGAACTATTCGAAATGGAGAACGAAACGCCTGCAGCAGCCCCGAAGGATAAAGAAAAGGTGCTCACTAAGGATTAAAATTTGAGGATTTGTGTTTAATAAGTGACTAATTGTAGAAACGCAAGAAAATTTCTGGTAAAAAGGTGAAGGATAGCCAACCAGCTGACATCGAGGAATCCATCGTTGACGAAGAAAGCAAGGATGTAGTAAATGAGTCAGAGAAACAAAATTTAGATGAGGGGCTTCCACCTGCCAAACCAGCAGAAGAGTATAAATCACCAGCTTTGGAAGTTATAGAAGAGATTTTAAATCCAAGTTTGAAAATCCCACAATCTGAAGGGCCATATAAGATACCAGAGGCAGTACAAGCGGGAGACGTGGAAGCATTGAAAGATTTGGATGAAAAGAAAATTATTGAACTGAAAGAAGTGCGAAATTTATCAAAGTTGCTGCATTAACAATATTGATTCTTACCCAATTCCTTCAAGGTGTTTACTCTTTTCGATGCAGACGCTGACGGTTTCATTTCCGAAAGTGACTTAAGATCAACATTCATAGCCTTGGGCAAGGAAGCTTCACATGATACCATCCAACAAATGCTAAGCGAGGTTAAACCACAGTTAAGAAGACATCATACATTCCCTTTAATACTCACACTTCTAGGCAATGAACCCACTCGACTTTGATGCTTTTGTTGTTTTGATGGGATACAAGACAATCGAACTTGATCCAGAAGACGTCCTACTTGAGGCATGGAGTAAATGGGACAGGGATGGATCTGGAACTATTGAGGAAGAGAAGTTGGGGGCTTTTGTTATCTTTTTGCATTAGTGCTTCGTTTTGAGTGAATGTTTAATATTTTACAGGATTTATTATGATTTGATAACGTATGGAGATCGATTTACGAAAAGGGAAGCCCGGGATGCTTTGGATGAAGCCCCACTAGCTAAGCCAAAAACTCTTGAGGAACCACCAAAAATTGACTACCAAGCATTTTGTAGAACATTAAGTGGATTAAGGAAGAGGAAAAAGCAGGAAGGATGAGATGATATTATTTTATATTTTGTGTTTTGTGAAATAAATTAAATGCGAAATTGTTTAAAGCCTACTTCAAATATCGTAACTAACATTTGTTTATGTCCACTAAGTCCTTCCCTCTTGTGTTCGATATAACGTAGAAAAACAACATTGAATATAAATGAAATTTAAATTAGTTGAAAATGAGAGAGCCTAGAGCCGTGGGTATCGGGGAACTCTTAAAAAACATTTCAAAGAATTAGTTAGTCAAGAGATGTAGGTTAGGGCATAAGAAAGAAGAACAGTGAGGTTAAGTGTTGTCATGACTGCTCCCTTCCGCAACCGCAGCCCCGCAAAGGTACCAAGAAGAAGAAAAAAGACGTAAAGAATTCATATTTAAAATATGGTGATCTCGTCGTCTTCCAAATAAACTCGACATTCCGTTCCAGTAGACTGATCCTTAAATAGGTGATACCTTAGCAACCTTAGCATTCTAAGATCCGCTTTGCATAAGGTGGTGGTTTTATAGGTATAATATCTGACATGCTTTGGTGATAGGGATCATGGAGTCGAAATGATGAACCTTTTCTGCCTAGATCATCAGCAGCTTCATTAGCCTCTACGCCACTATGGCGAAATACCAAACAAAGTGTAAGCCTATTGTTCGTGGCCAAGCGTTGTACGGTTTCACAACATTTTCTGGCAAGCTTCGAAGTAAAGCACCAGGAAGAGAGATCCCTAAACCTGCCTGACTGTTAGAGAGGATGATAATGTTGGCAACTTTCAACCCTTGGTTAAGCTTTTAAAGGGCATAGGTCGCAATGGCATAGATTTCGTTCTAGAAGAGAGTGGGCCATTTGTCTATTGCGACCGAGACTCTAGTATTGCGACGAATGATTACCGCACCGGTTCCATGATCCATTTTCGACCTGTTAGTTAACCATTTTTGACTCTTTCGATCAAAAGAAGATCATTGCCTTCCCAAGAAACAACGCCTTGAACTTTCTACCAAAACATTACATAACAGATCTCGAAATGATGAAAGGAGATTGTTTGGGGTTCTTTATAAGGTGGCCGAGCAGGCTGAGGCGCACGTCTGCAGATCTTCTCCTCTGTAGGCGAAATTCAAATCCTGCACAGCGCACGGCGATATATGAGTCGTTTATTTTGGAAGTAGTATAAGTCCCCTTTTACAACCAGAGTAAAAATTGATTTTAAATGGTTTATTTTACAGTTACATTTCGATTTTTACATAAATAAACGGTTCGTTTCTGGTTACCAGTTGTTGAGGCAATTCTACTGACGAAAATTGTACTTGCGAAGCTACTGGAATGTTGCACAGTAAAAATTTTATGCAATACAAAAATAGTGCCTTACCTGCAACATTTGTCTGGTTAAAATTTCCCTATCTCCTCTTCCCTAATTTCCCTCCGTCTAAGCTGTGCTGCGTGCGTCATATTAAAAGAAATTAAAAATACGCACTTTTTTTATATTAAAGGATGAAGAATGAACAAGGGATACACAAAGTCCTTGTCCTTTAATGTAATCACATGTTGTTTTTTATGTAATCCATGAAGCCTCACCTTTAAAATGAGTCATTAACGACTGCGCTTTGTATCTCAGAAGACATGATTTTTTTTATACTACCAAAAACCCCAATGTTTTCGCTTTTTTGAATTTTGCAAAAAGTCATAACTCCAAAAGACAAAAAAAATCTCCTATATAGGTAGACCAGAATTTCTCTAGTACAAAATGAAATATGTTTAGCTTTTTCTAACTTGTTTTATTCCAGGAAAAAGTCTAATTAGAATACAATTAAAGAGATTACACTTCCTGTGAAATTTACTACCCTTACTTCAAGGAATGGAACATTTTCATTTCCTTTTTCTTTTGCAGGTGTGTGGATCAACTACACATTTTTCCTCATCTACGTGAACCGCTTATCCAAGACACAGCAATACCTGAGGAAACCATTTGCTTGGAAAACGTATACAACTTCCTTCCAACTAAAGCGCAAACCAGGCCTCCTGCAATGACGGAAAGTGAGAACAGTACTGGGCACAGTATGGAAACCAGGATACGAAACAATTCCCTCAGCGAAGACAGTGACCAACCACCACCTGTTAGCAGAAAACATTTCCGAATTCGTCACAGGCAGTCGATTTTCAGTTCGGAACGGGTAATAGGCATGCGATTGATTTATGAACCCTTTCGGTTGGCCGAAGGTTTTATGATTGCCGGCAGATTTCAATTCATTGATAAGGGTAAGTGTGTGTGCGAGCACGTGAATTTGTCCACAGCTGAGCAACTTTCAGATTTATTTCCCTGCAGCGATGTTCAAAAATGATGGGAACCTCGTGCCGACGACGTACTGCGATTATCAATTATTGCCGCCCCCCCTTAGCTATTCAAAGGATCCACAACCAGAGTCTACCTGGCGATATTTCCATTCACCCCGATATCCTGCGAAATATCCTGACCATGTAAAGTGCACGTATAAATTTACGGGAAGGTACACACTAGTCTGATTTATTTCGCCCAGCAGAAGCCAGGGGGCTAGGAGATGGGCGTGTGAATGCATTCCTTCCCCGAGTAATTTCAAGCGGATTCGGTGTAACTGGGTTCATAAAGTCTGCCGGTGAATATGGCTTCCATTACACGAGAGAGAAGCTTTCTGGTATCGAAAATCAGCTTATTATTTATAAATCCAGAGGATAGGGTAGATAGTGTTCAAAGTGATAAATGGCAGTGCAAGTGATTTTGCCCCAGAGCTGAATGAATTGATATCCTAAATTTGAGATTGATTTAGTTCGTGTGATAAGCTTTGAAGGTGCATAGAGTAAATTCTTGAGGTATTCACGTACAAAAAAAAACACTAGAGAGACAAATAGACAAAGAGTCTGCAGGTTGCCATAAAAATTGAAAAATATTTTTTTCATTTGCTTTAATTTATACAGAAATCAAGTAAATTTTCTGCTTCTGTTTAATTTTTAATTATAATCATTATTATGTCTTTGGAATCTAAATTATTGACCTCCTATCTCTTATCACTAATCCATTCCCCAGTTTTGTAGATGGCAGCACCCTTGACTTCGCGTACTCATTTGAATCAGTGGAGTGGACGACCCCCGCGGGAATGCCTCACATTATCGACGACATTATTAAAATCCTCGCCTGGGGTGTCGAGTGGTAAAAGAGCATTAGGCACTCCAGAAAATCAATTTTAAAGGTAACTACCTCGTAACTAAAGCTTTTTTTTGAACTTTTCGAACGTCTTTCCCCTACCCAAATATGCGAATTAAGTTCAAGCCTGGGTATGATATGAGCCTTATTTTATGAGCGCTAGGTCATATGGGAAAAGTATTCCTAACATCTATGCAGAAGTCCCATGCACTTTATCGTATTCTTGACAATAGCAAAGATATTGTCCGTTCAACTAAGATTGTTGGATCCCCGAACCCATAAAATGTTCAAGTTAGGAGAATTGAAATACTCACCCCATTTACGAAGAGAGGTAGAAGTGGGGAGGGATTCGCCATTGCTCCAGGCGAGAATTATCATCCAAAGTAACACGGCTCGATTATCATAAAAAGTAACACGGATCAAGATGAAGTACTGGAAGTTTGGCTAAAAGGTATTATTACAAAATTTTTTCAAAGCCTTCCAGATGTCCAGCACAACTATCCATGGTTACCGGAGCTAGAAAAATGACGCCGATGCTAGGTAAGGAATGCTTTAAAAACTTTGAGATGGGTACACAATGCATAAATTACACGGAGAGTTTCTCATAAAATAAATTACCAGAAGTATCAATTTCACGATCATCAGGCTTTACACAGGATCAATCAGAAGTCGACAACCTTCGTTTAAGCCTAGAAAAATCAGCATCAAATGGTCGATGAAAATATCACATGCAGAGCAGGGTGGTGGGAAGACTCCTGAACAAGAAGAGACTGGTGGTATAGTATCTATGTACTTCTGTGCTCAGTATAGAAGACCAGATTTAGAAGTCTACCATTCACCTTAAGACTGCGACAGATCAGATAACAGAAGACTGTTGATGTATGAAGCGGCTTGTAGGATGATGATAGACCGTTGTCCTCCGAAGAAGAGTTGGTGGAAGTCCACAGCTTTTGCTTAAGTTCAAAGAATGCACACAGCGCAGTTTAGGCAGAAAAAATTTTTGGGAAAGAGGAAGTTGAGAAATATGATATAACCTGGAAGTTAATTCTCCATTTTGGCATGGCCTGAATCCCAAACAAGAAATTTGGAAAATTTTAGAAGATGAAATTAACTAGCAAATTGCTAGCATTTAAAAAAAAAAGTCTTTGGAGCGTTTCAGAGGAACCAAAATAAACGAAATATTCTTCCATTTTTGATTGTCAATCAAAGTATTCCACCAAGAGTTCTCCTGCTTTTTTGTTAAATACATATTTGGGAAATATTCCCAATAAAGGACAAGATTTTTGGATGCCTCAGTGAGTGTCCACGGCATGACGACTAGGTGAGGGCCATGCCGACGGGATCGGTGCCGTACCTTCAGATCGAAACGCTCCGAAAACTTTTTTTTAAAAGCTTCAAAAAAAATGCTTCCATCCTTTAAAATTTTCCAAATTTCTTGTTTCAGTGGAAACAAAATAAATGATACAAAAAGTCATTCTATCAACACGTTTGTATTCGAGAGATTTTTAAACCGCCCAGAATTAAAGCTGGCCCACATTGACCTTAAAATACATTTACTTAAATAATTACATTTCTACCACAATATCCACAAAATTACTCATTAGGGTAGGTCCAAATGGAATTCATAAATAATATGAGGTTAGCATGCATGTAAGCTGGTGTAGACAAAGAACCCAATCTTAAATTTAATCATTTCCCCGA
>QYTT01082205.1:25094-35355 GCA_006980735.1 Dasypogon diadema
ACCTGGAACTAAACTCACTGAGGGAGAATTACTCCCCACTTCACCCCCTTTCCAATGATATCACTCCCACCCCCCTCGGATAAAAACTGGATAAAACCACCTCTAGCGGTGAATTTTTGTACTAAACGTATAAGATATTCGATTTTTTCTATCGAATTATCGACCATTACCTTTCCAATGACACCTCAACCTCCTCTCTACCATTTCTAGAAATACCTTAGAATTTCTATCCTATATCGGGACATGTAGCTTTACATGTGCGTTATCTTGGTGAAATATTTTATTTGTGAGGGATAATGATACGTGTTCAAGTATTGAAAGCATGGCTCCATCGTAAAATCTTTTTATCTTGCTGATTTTCTTGAAAATAATGAAAATTCTAGAAGAACATCGTCCTAAATACGTCCTAATAAATCTATACCTTTTTTTATTGTTCTGTATTGTTGCGTAGAGTAAAAAAAAGTGGAAAAATGCGAAAATGTTGACTATAAAAATTTGTAGCTCCTAAACAAGGAGAAGTAGAAGAGTTAACAAACAATCATTTCAAAGCCTTTTATGTTCTCTATGATACGTCATTGCACTATTGTGCTAATAGTTTGTTTAGATCAAATAATTTCGTAAAGTCTTTCATGGTAGTTCCGCTCATTTTACATTCATAACTTGTAATGCGAACACTTTGTAGATATAAAACTCTGCTTAAATATAAAATTCGTATAATAATAGAAAGGATAATTTCAGTATTATTTTTTATTTTCAACGATTTTCCACTTAGATAGGAATGGAAGTAATATTATATTATAGTAACCCTTTTTCGATATGACTAAAAGTCGTTTGTTTAGATTGGCAATATTTTACCTAATAAAGTAAAACAAGATAGACGATTTAACTACATCTTATACATGTAAGTAAATATGTCTACTCTATTACACGACCGCCCATAATTATGCACAGGGAACAAATTTCAAATTATTGGTCGATTTCTAATGTATATAATTAAATTCTTTGATCAGGAATTACCGATATTAGCAGCAAAACGACAAAAATTGTATAGTACCTAAAAGTTTTCCTTTTAAGAATTTCAATGACTTCTTCCGTCGCCAGGTGCTTTCAGCAAAAGCAAGAAATTCTAAACTCCACCAATACAGGACATACCGTCATAAAGTGGAGGAAATCACCTCCTCAATTTATTTGCACAATATCGGGTCGCATTATGAGTGTCGATTGTCGATTGAAATCGATTCCTCAATAAAACCTAAATTAAAAAATGTGTCGATTTCAATCGACAGTCGACAATCGATACTCATAATATGGCCCATCATTTTTATTTTACAGCGGTTGGTGTCACCTATATAAGTATTTCCTTAATCCTCATTGTGGCATTGCAACTAAATTCTCTTTATGCCACAAATTATTGATGATCATTATTACGTTTCATACTAAGTTGTCACGAGCATACCGATTTTTTCTCAGATTACTTTGAGTCTAAGCTTACAACCGTGCAGGAGGTCACTACTATTTGTTGATTTTGCGAGTCCGCCTTTTTAATGAACGTGTGTTCCATCCTCGAATTCTTAATGGAAAGCAAAAAAATAAAAATAATCACTGGGGAACACAAGAAATAGATTAAGAATAATAAAACAAAATTTTTATTAAATAGGAAATCAGTCTTTTTTATTTTATTTATATTATTTCCTCGTGTCATTTAATCTGTTTTTATTACAATTTTTAGTGTGAGAAAACCTCTAGAAAAACAAGAAATACGGGAGCATATTTTTACCAAAACCACAATATATCTCTCTTTTCATTACTTACTTCACTTTTTTTATAAATAATTTACAACAATTTACCATTTCAACACATATGTTGTAGTTGTATAGCCAATTCTTAAGATTTTCTTTGATTTTTCCTTTTTATTTTAAGTTTACAGAAGTTTTTTTTTTAACGAAATCTAGTATTTTGTAGATTTTTTTTGGAACAGTAAATAAGCGAAAGGATTTATAATTTCTAACTAATTTCTTGCTACAGGAATCGTATACATAAATGCATGAACAAATTTAAAGGCAAAACATTAATTAAAAGTTAAAATCGGCAGCTGAAACGCTGATTAATTTCTTGCATACGATATGAATCAATAATCCAAATATATTTTTATTTTATACAATGTTAAATATAAAAATTTGGAAGTAGATGAACTGGAAGTGCTAAAGTGCTTAGAAATGAATAAGATAAATACATATTGTAAAATTAAGAAAATGTATGTCGTAATATAAAAGCGACGAGAAGAAGTTTAATTTTGATGGTCCCGATGAGCGATTTCTACAGAAATCGAATGTTGAAATTCATAATAAATCAGATAAGTCATAAAATAAGAATATCAAAATATCGATTTGGCTAACTTTCGGTTTCGATCGGTTTATGAAAAAAGGAAACAATTTTAGTGGACTAATAATCTGGGAATTACAAGTATATGGGAAGAAATATCACCAGAAATTTTCCATAAACTTAATGAAATATTGGTCCTAAAAAATCCACATGTGATTCAAGTTTTTCTTTGTAGTGAGAGTATTTGAATTTCCTCTTTATTTTGAATATTTTTTGAGCCCTATTGCCTTCAACTGATTTTAAATGGATATCCTAATGGCTTCGCAAGTAGAGTTCTTGCCAATAGAATTATCTCAACTACTGGTATTCAGTTAAGTCGCCACACCCTATTTATGATTCGAACTCACGCTCAAAGAGGAGAAAGTAAACAGCTTGTAGAAAAAAAGAATTGCTAAAGTTTGTTTGATTAGTTTTCATACAACTTTTCTACTTAAAGATGTTTCAGTAACGGGTTATCATCTCTTCCGAGATTTTCAGGGCAATTTTAGTACTGAGACAAATTTTAAACATGAACAAAAAGGCATACTTTTCATTTTCTTTGTTACTAACACAAATTGTCGCCTCAATTTTTCACGAGTTCTTATGACTTTGTATATTTGAGTCGATTGCAATCGAATGTGTGGAGGTTGCAGACTCAGTGCGCCTGTGTTTTGATCAAGCAAATCCAAGCAGGTCTTTAGATACACTAAAAATTTGGACGGTGAAATAGTAGTAAAGCTGGAAGACATTATTACATTGTTAGCATCATTGGGTTCCAAATCAATGAACAAAACACAACAAAGTTAACAACTTCTCTCCGACATACGTAGTGCGGTCCAAGTATTCGTGACGTCGAAGGGTTCTAATTAAAATTTCCTGAAACCCTTTTCCTATCTGATACCTTTCAACCTTTCTGAGGTTATAAAAGTCCCTGTCGAGAGAATATTCTGAAACAGTTTAAAATAGTAATTCGAAACGTGAAGTGATCTTGCCCAGACAAGTGAAAATGTCAAAAATTAAATAGGTATCTTGCTGTAATAAAATTTTTAACAAAAGATGAATTAACACCGACGGAGATCAAAGAGCGGATGGGTCGTGTATATGTAGAACCTTCACCATCATTCTCGATGGTTAAACATTGGTCAAAGCTTTTTCGCAGAGGATGGGAGTTAATTGAAGATGATCCACGCTGTCGAGGGCCAGCAACTGTAGCTACGCAGGAGGATAACAAGGATTTCGTCGAGAAAGTTGTTCTGACGGACCGGCGGTGCGGTGAAAGGCCGAGGAAATCGCAGAACAAACCGGTATATGGAAAACAAGTGTCCTCCGACAAAAATCAGTGCAAGATGGGTATTGTAAATTCTTTCCTCAATGCAGAAAGTACGGCGAATTGAGTGCTCTCAGCAATTCTTGGAATTGTGTAAAGACGACGTAGACAGTGTTCTCCATAGGATTGTGACAGTGGATGAAACTATGGTTCTTTACCATGATCCTTTGTCCAAGAGGGATTCAATGGAGTGGCATTGCCCCGGAGAACTAGTGCCGAAAAAACGAAGGTCATATAAAGTACCAGGAAGGTCACGGTAACAGTTTTCTAGGGTACTGAAGGTATTCTGCTGTTGGATTTCAAGAAACGTAATGCCGTTATAAATGTCACATATTATGCTGAACTTTTACGAAAATTGCGTAAAGCCATTGTCGACAAAAAGAGACAGAAACTGTCCCGAAAAGTACTGCTCTTACACGATAACGCGTCGGTACACACTGCTGCTCTTTCAAAAGCTGTGTTAAAAAATGCGATTTCGAGGAATTGGATCATCTACCTTACAGTCCAGACTTGACCCCAAGTGACTACTTTTTATTTGCTAAACTAAAATCACGGGGAACGAACGTTTTTGTAAACTCTTTTTAGAACCCAATTTAAAAAAATATCTGAAAAACAGTAAGATCAGTTAAAGTTTAGCACTTTAACTCTTCCAATTTATAAATTAAGAACACCAGAAATTAAAACGAAGAAGGAAACAGCTCAGTCCGAGCAGGAAGATCGATTTAAAACTACTTAAAATCTAAATGAGTTCAATAAATTATTTCCATCAAATACAAAAAAAAAATATTTACCCTAAAATGGAGCTAGAAATTAAATTAACAAGAAATTCGGAGACCAAGAAAGAACTACATATATGCATTACATCCCAACGAGAGGGTTCTGTCTGAAATCAGTTCTGATACAAAACTGTCCCAAACCTGAAAATCCTCCTCCCGGGGTGATAGTATCAATTCTGTTTGTTCTCGAAGTGATGATAGTGATGATGGATATGTTCGTGCACGTATCTATGAACCATGGAGGATGAATTCGAATTATTCCCATTATTACTGTTGCCAGGCCCACTTTCTCCACCATCTGTGCCCCCACCATTTGCACTTCCTCTACTGGGTGTCGAGGGTATTGTGTCCTCATCCGATGTGGGATGGATGAGGTTTTCACATTCAATTGGATCGACCACATCAACAGGAATTAGGGTGATAAATTTGTTGCTGGTATCGGCCTTATCGAGGCTTACAGGTATTGCAGAGTTGGGGCTTATTGTTGCGTTTCGACGCTGATGCTGCTGCAAGACTTGATAGTGCTGATTGTGATGCAGTCGCCGAATATTCTCTTTATTGTTGTTGATTACATTGTTGTTGGGAGCAGATTTTTTGGGCGTATCCAACTTCGAGTGCAGTAAATTGTCGTAGTTCTTCACATCCTTCTTGCATTTGCTCTCATCACCCGCATATTTCAAAATCTTCAAGTCATTTGCTTTAATCATACTGTGATCACGTTCACTCAGCCATTTTTCAACGTGGTCAATGGTCCGATTAAGCTTCTCCTCTGCATTCAAGTGCGGATTCAGGGCATTTAGCAGAGATGTGTTCAACTTGGTGTGACCGTGGCTGGAGCTCAATCGCTGATACCCATGAAATTGCGGTGAATTCTGTTGACTGTGGTTGCCATTCTTCAGCAATTTGCTACTCTTTGCAATATTACTACTATTTACATAAATTTTTGGTGAATTTACAAGGGACTGATGGTGTGTTTGCTGCTGGTTAGGAACTGCATTTTGTGTTGAATTGTTCACCGACGAGCATATTGTCGCATGGAGGAATGAATCATAGCCGCACAGATTTGCTTTTGGGTGTGCATTTCTATTACTCTGGGCTAGAATGGCTGGATTAATTGCCATCTGCTGATGATAAATTGGTACATGATGGGATGTTTGTAGGGGATAATTTTCGTCGCCCATCCTCGATCCCAGAACTGTTGTATTTGAACGCTGTCGATGACGTACCGGACTGATATTTTGTTGGGGTTTTCTGAAAAGAATGAAAAAAATAGCCGTTTTTAGTTTTGTACAATTAATTCGAAGGAATTTTCTCATTCTTGGACGTCAAGGATTAGTTGACTAGTTGCTACGAGGGCTGCAATATAACTAGGATTATAACTACTAAAGGAGCATTTTAAAAGCATGCTGTTGTCGGTATTAGTACTTTTGGTGGAGGTTCTTACAAAATCAATAATTTTGGTTAAGGATTGTTCTATTTTCTAATGGAATCTGCTGCACATATCACATGGACAACTTTTTTTTTTTTTTAAATTCGCAGTCGTATCAAAATAGGATTTTACTGCAAATGCCACATAAACCCATAATTTTATATCTAAACAAATCAAATTTCATTACTCCTCCAAGGACAGTTAAATGAGACCCAAGCAATATGTTGACTCCTTCAATTATAGTTATAACTAATCCACGCCGGCAGCCGAGTTCATTAAAGCGCTGATCAATTAAACCTAAGAGCAAGGTGATTTATTTGGGTATCGGTAGCTGACACCAATCTTCTGACATGAATTGTCCTTGCGAAGTCATTGGAATGATATTACACAATAACATTTCATACTACAAACTGTGGATTAGTTTACAACATCTGTAAGCTTAAATGATAATGCCCAACCTCCTCTTCCCCAAAATTTCCTTCTGCCTAGGCTGTGCTGCGTGTATCATAGGTTTGTCCCCTGAGCTCAGACTGAAGTCCTTACTTCGTAATTCAGGATGAATCAAGGAAACACGCATTTATTGTTGCAAGCTCTAATCCCCTTTTACGCAAGGCTTTCTGTGTTATCAGTTCCTTGGAAAGGACGAATTCAAAAGCTACTCTGAAATTTGCATTTGCATTTGGATTGTGGTTGTTATGGCAATCGTCGTTCGAATTCTAAACCATATTTTTATTCAGGATTTCACCTTTTGAATTCATGTGAATAACACTCAACTTTTAAACTCTTGATCTATTCAATACTACAAGATTTGCCATTTTCTCTAGACTAATGGGGCAATTCCTATAAAATTGTTCTTGCACTTTGACCATCGACGTCGGTCAACCACATTTCAAAGACGATGTTAGCAACAACGTGTCGAATTTTCGCTGTCAAATGTGAGAGCGCAAGCGGAAATCTTAAAAGCAATAGTCTGAACTAAACAGCAGCCTCTATAATCTACGGAGAATGGTCGAAAGATGAAAAAGCATGAGATTATTGTCACCCAAAATTAAAATCGTTCTAGCTTCATCAGATTTAACTTCAGGAAAAAGCACCTCTATCCCGCTATCCTCCCATTTACTCAGCTCTACTTAATGAAACAAATTTCGTGTCTACTTTTGTTGCGAAAACTTCAAAGGACTATCATGCAATTTTAATTAAGCCTCTCTATTTGAAGACGAAACAATAAACAAAACGATAAAGACGAACTTCTTAGAATCCTGCTCAGCCGGGATGACTTGTAAAATTAATACACGAAAAATCTGGGAAATATCATCAATACTCCTGCATCTTTTACATTTCACTTCAAAGAATTGAATTTGAACTCCCCCTTTTCTCGACGATAAAACAGGAAAAAAATTTCTTCTTGACTTAATTTTCATTTAAGTTAATAAAAAGCCTCTCAGAGGAGTAGAGGCTCAACTTAATGCATAACTACTTGAGGGAAGAGTGCCTCTTCATAGTCATTCCAGCCACATATCACTTCAACAAAGAAAAATTATAGAAATCCTCTGACAAAGCCGAGGGGGGGACTCTAACTACTTGTATACTCTACTTTTTTTGGGGTTAAGGAAGTATGTTAAGTGTTGCCCACAACCACTTAAGATCTACTTAAAAGTTAGCATCTCTTCCCTCTTACCCGTTCGACTGAAAACACAATCGGTTCTTCTCCATGCTCTCGCGTATGATATCGATAAGGTCATTTCGCTTGAGAGCATTATTCCAGCACTCGGCTGTGGGTGCTGCACGTCCATCCACTTCGTCCTGGCCACCTCTACCAGATCTAACCTTCCAAGAGCTTTCATTACCAACCGACAAGCTTCGCTGACGAGATTCATAACATTGTTCCTGATACTAAATGAGGATAGAATGGTTTCGCATGATTAGAACGTGTGTGGGCAGAGGAGGTTGGTGGGGGTACTCACCTTTTGTTTTCGCGCCTTCCGCAGTATTTTGGCTCTGATTGACGCCTGCTTTAGATAGTGCTGATGTTGCTGCTGTTGGCTGGCCAAAAGGGAGCTCTGGGCGCATTCCTTGCATCCGTCCAGCTCGACCTTTCGTGACTCTTTCGGACAGCACTTTATATTCGCCATGCTCTCGTAAATATTCTCCGTTGGCGTCGAGTATTTACAATTTGCAGGCTGCTGCTGGATTACTGTCTTCCCGGAATTTTGTGAGCTGTCAATTAACTTTGACTGGGGTACCGGGGAGACATCCTGATTTATTCTCCCCTCCGAACAGCAGGGCTGGGACTGATTATTGGCAGCCTCTGCACTTAATTTATTGAATTTAATGCTTGACGTTGGGCCCTTCTTGTCGTTCGAGATCTCCCTTTCACTGCCACTGTCACCTTCGTCGTCCTCGTCGTCAGATTTTATTAGTTTCCGTGGACGATAGCGATGCTGTCGTCTTGAATACTGCTGGGTTGCTGTCGACGCGTGCAGTTTCTTGTGCTTTCCGGTGGATTTCGATTTCCCCTCGGGGGATACTGTCAGCCGGACGTTTATTGTTTTGCTGCCACAATGTGGCACGACAACGTTCTTTCCTATCGACTCGTAGATGGTGTAGACGATGCCCACAATATCGTCTTTTGTTATTTTGCCATGATGACCATCTAGATCGTAGAATGTGAAGGAGAATTGAAGCGGTTGCGATGACTTTCCACCCTCCACGGAGACATCACATGTAAATTCCTGCAATGAGAAGAAATTTCGTGCATTTTAGACTGGGTTGTTCAAAGTTAACTCTCAGCGGGGTCTAATCGACCATCGACTTATTGAAAAATCCTCTGAAAACTCATAAAGCAATCAAGAAGTCAAGGGAAACGTATAGATCGGTCCCATTAAAACAAACAAGTGTTCCTTAGGGGGCCAACGTAAACACTTGAGCTACTTCATCTTGCCCCGAAAAGGAAAACTTTCACGTGCCACTACAAAGGAAGTCTGTGGAAAAGAAAACTCGACGATAAGAAATATTTCTTTAAGATACGCTGCAGTGTACGCAGTGAGTTATTGGACCCCCGCTCCATGATTAGATACACAACACAGCAGTTGATATCCGTTGCGAGGTTAGAGTGAAACCGGAGTTTTCCACTTACCGTTTCAAAAAGAAAAACAAATTTCTGTGTCCATGAGAAAATTTATGGAGGCCCATCTCCGAGGGGAGGTAAATTAAGCACCCCATTAAAAATTGAACCTCCAAACGGGTATGAGAGAATTTCCATGGGTAAAATAGAGATAACACACCAAAGTGACGGTAGACTTCATAGATAAAATTCGGACTTCAATAATTGCCAACCTGCCTGCCGCCTGCAGAAAATACTTTGGCCTGTGGCGTTTATTTTATGGTTGTGCCATAAATCAGATCCAGATGTATCCGTTCGGTTGGCTGAGGGGCAATGTGTTCAGATCCATTAAGACGACCCATGCCATTTTATAATTGCAAAACTTTATAGCGATGTCAGATAATTAACTTGTTGAAATTATTTTTAGGCTTCCTAGGAAAGGTGCTGGCAGTTTTTGACCCGTTTTTGAGATTTTATTAATGAATTTAAAAAAAATACCTGATGAGGAAAGTTCTTAGTGGCAGTTAAGAGTTTAAAGGCCATTACAATTGATTTTGAAAAGGTTCCGCGTTCGCGGCTTAGGATTGTACAAAGAATAGAAACTGAAGATTTCGAATAAACCTATAGTTTGTTCTTCGATCCTAAGACGATCGCTTTGAAAAAGTTCTGCTGAATATCTACAGTTATGGTACAAAAGTCTAGAACAAAAGATGCTCATTATACAAAAGTAAGGTACCCAGGCAGTTTATCTATAAAATTGTACAAAAGTTTGTAATGCATATAATAAAAACTCCTAACACGGACACCACGTTCATAGGAAGGGCCTTTAAGCTTGGTGGCAATGAGCCGATAATATCGAGTATCGATGATCTGTAGCATTAACCAACCCTTATTTGTCTTTTCTTATATTGCTACTTTTCCTGGCATTATTCTGATGAAACTTCTATCTGACTCCATGTGAAGCAGTTAAACAGTTTTTCTGCATTTTTCAAAATTCTATAAAACTGGATTTAAAAGATTTTGATTCCAGATGACTTAATTAATTTCGGGGTTATCTACAAACCTCCCAGAGTATACCCTACTGAGCTTCTCGACTTGCTAGAGGTGGAGCTAAATAATTGCCGTATTTGCACAGAAATAATGCTACAGAGATGTTTGAATTTCCTTCTATAAGTATTTTGCCAGTTTTTATCCAACGTACTGGGAAAACTGTTGTTTGAACAGGTGTTTCTCAAAATATTTTTTTTCGTCAGATCGGAAGAGCG
>QYTT01082205.1:35375-47504 GCA_006980735.1 Dasypogon diadema
CTATCTGACTCCATGTGAAGCAGTTAAACAGTTTTTCTGCATTTTTCAAAATTCTATAAAACTGGATTTAAAAGATTTTGATTCCAGATGACTTAATTAATTTCGGGGTTATC
The DNA here is from genome assembly GCA_006980735.1 of Dasypogon diadema. Classification (NCBI taxonomy): domain Eukaryota; kingdom Metazoa; phylum Arthropoda; class Insecta; order Diptera; family Asilidae; genus Dasypogon; species Dasypogon diadema. The sequence goes on from QYTT01082205.1 coordinate 35,489, forward strand.
TACAAACCTCCCAGAGTATACCCTACTGAGCTTCTCGACTTGCTAGAGGTGGAGCTAAATAATTGCCGTATTTGCATTCAGTTAACCCGATAAAACCTCAATTTTGATACGTATTTTCTTAAGGGTTTGTCACCTTGTACTACACCGTATCTTCTTCATATCTGGAAATTTTCTAAGGTTATCCCTATACCACAGAAACATAATGCTACAGAGATGTTTGAATTTCCTCCTGTAAATATATTGCCAGCTTTTATCCAACGTACTGGAAAAGCTGTTGTTTGAACAGGTGTTTCTCTACATACTTTTTTTCGCCTTATTTCCAGAATGGTTTAAGAAAAGTGCATAGCATGCTTACTGCACTCTTGACCGTATCGGAGGACGTCAAACATGAATTCGACCTTGATCATCTTCATCGTGTGCTGTTTCATAAACTAAAGTAACAATTTTGATTTCCTTCGTCTGCCTCTGCGTTAATGGAGAAGTATTATTGGCCGATTTGTCTATATTGCGTCATTTCTGATCAGTTTGCCCAACTGCTGGAGTGCCACAGGGTTCCATTCTTAGTGCATTACTTTTCCGTTTTTATATTAACGACACCACACAGATTAGCTTAAAGAGAGAGGGTTTGAAAAATATACTGGTGATATTCAACTGTACCTGGGAGGTTAAGAAGGCTCTGGGTAATGTGTCGTAGCTTCTCTGCTAATGTACGCAAGCATATTATCTTGATTACAGTTTTGCCCGTTGTCAATTGTTGTAACGTCCTTTTTATAATTATGGATGCTACACGAAAACGAAAGTTGAATATTGCCTTTAACGGATGCATTAGGTTTGTTTATCGATTGCGCCTATTTGATCATGCCTCAAGTTTTGTTATCACACAAGCTTTATTTACACTTTGTTTATTTTATTTGCTTTATTTCTTTTTGTAACTGATTGTATTTATAATTATTTTTATTACCTTTGTAATTAAATACTCATTATTGAAATTCATTTTCTGCGCTTTAAACTGTTAACAATTCCTACTACAATGCCCAAACAAAGCACTACGTTACACCGTACTTCCTATTTAATTTTTCCGATATTTTTCCCAACGAAAAAACCTTCTAACCTTCTGCATCGATGTAGAAATGTATATAAGAGGCATCTTGTAGATTACTGATTGTATGAATTTTAAGATCCCAATGTCATTGCAAAATAATGTGCATCATGGAGGAAAGAATAAATAATTCCTTAATTGAAGGGGGTGAAATGCGGGATATAATCACGAGCAAATGCATTCCCTACTGAACCGCCTAAGCCGAAAGATAATGTTGAAGGTAAGGAAGAAAAGTGAGTTCCTGTTGTAAAGCTTTCCGTGATGATATCCGCTACGGAGCTGTATTTAAAAGCATACACATTACCTCTTGCATTACTTTGAAAGGGACACCAACATCCATAGATTTCTTCATGACAGCATGCCTTGATACACTCATAAGGGTGACGTGGAAGGTATACATTACAAGTGCCAATACTAAAGCCAAAAAACATCATTTGTGTAATTGTCTTATCTAGATATATTGATTGGAGTGCATTTGTTGCAACAGTATTATTTCTCTGGTACTTTAGAGTAAACATCACGCAGTTTGTGACAGATATTGGAGTTAATCCTAAGCCCTCGCCTCGAAAGATATAATTACTAGGGAAACCATAAATATCCAAGAAAAAGCAACTTTACACGTTTCAACCTGTCAAGTTTATTTTTTGGTCAATGAACAAAAATTTAAAAAGCGAAAAAAAAAAAACAAATATTCAACGTCTGCATATGCAAAACTGATTTGACCGTCAATTTTAAGTCAAATTCCAAAAATTCCAGAGGCACAAAAAATCATCCCAAAATCTGAATAAACATTCCGTGGCTGATGTCGTTGGTCTCCATTCATTCAAATTGATTAAATTCAATAAATTAATCCGCGCTGGCTATTTCGAACGCAATAAAGCAAAATAAACCGCGCAGCGTAGCGATATAAATTTATTAACTCACCTCCAAATGCATTCGTTCATCGTTGTTTTGTTGTTGTTGTTGCTGTTGCTGATGCTGATGCTGTGGTCCCTCAATCCCATGATTTGTTGTGGTCTCAGAATTTTTATTATGTGACGATTGTTTCGTCAATTGAGGCTCTTTCTGTGGCTGCTGGTATTGTTGCATATTTTGTTGGTGTTGTTGTTGTTGTGATTGTTGTTGATGATGGTGCGAATGATGATGATTACTATGTTGTGAATTTTGCCCATTCTGTTGATGCTTGGACTTTGATGTGGTGATTATGTTTACAGGTGATTTCCTCTGAACATTATCATGATCACTTACAAGAAGTAGATCTGGCGGTGCACTACACGATGAGGGTGCTCTGATTGGATACATCAGCTCTTCTGAATCTGTTGTGCATTCTTGAAGGACTGTAAATGAAAAGAGAAAAAAAAATGTTTAGTACATATTAGAAAAACATTCAAAATAATCATTTTCCTCGATGTGTTTTTAGTCATATTTCCTCCCACTTTCCAAAAAAAACACTTCAATTTCTTTTTTACCAACAATTGTATATTCCAATTTACGCTTAAGTCATAAGGAGAAAGAAAACTCTACTTTTCCTCCCACGCAATAACGCGTAAATTACTCTTGTAAAGTTGCCAACGTTGATGGAATACTAACAGGTGGTTCAAGTTTTCTTAACGATTTGGGCTGCAGCCAAACAGCAGCATCAAGAAAAATGCTTTCATGTGCACGTAGAAAAAGGATTGAAACAAAAAGTAGATAAATCTGTTCTATTTTCAGCTGTCATACGTGCTTAGTGGAGCACATAAACTATGAGGAACTTGAATAAATCTCGCGTTAGTGACACCCTTTGAATTAAAAAGCTTTTTCTTGTTTCATTTTAAAAACATAAGAAAATTACAAGATAAGAAAACACGTATATTGACGTGTAAAATGTATTTCACGAGCTAATTTTGTCAATTCTCTAAAAATACATCAAAACCAATGCGTAGATAAAAAATAACAAGGGATCCTGAAGTGACCCCTCAGACGTATTTAAATCGATGCGAGAAGGTTGTCGAAAATTGTCGAATAAACGAAATCTGGGAAAAGAGAGTGGGATATCTTCCGAATAATAATAAGGACGAAATTTAGCATGACTTAAATTTCAGCTAAAGTGGGTATTTCTATAAAGAGTAACCCTTTTTAAAGAGCAGTTCATGTCGGTGTACAACGTCTGCTCCGAGCACGATCTGTTCTGGTATTTTTTCGATGAGATGTGTCACAGATTACATAATAAAACACAGAAAAAACGTAATAACAAAATTGAAAAGATTAGTTATAGTTTATAAAAGCGGTCAGATCTTAAGTCTATGAAAAAGATGCTAGACTAGTGAGCTCTTAAAGAGATTACCGCTTCATCTATATCTATACCAATTTCTTTACAAACCAGGAATATTTACGGGCATAATCTTATTAATGAAATTGATGAGATACTGGAGGCGAGAAAAGCAGCGTTCTGTGCTGTCGATGGTATATCCATCGAACATCCATCCATAACATAATAAAGAAGTGGAAAGCTTCAAAACTATACAATAAACGCAAATATCAATATCGCAAAAGTTTGGCAATGAATCAACCAGTAAAACCAACCATAGGTTCTCTGCCCGAGGAGGCAGCTAATCATTCTTGCCGTAATTCATAGTTGCGGAGTAAGTATAGCAAGCATGGCAATATAATCCTATAGCTACAATATCACAAAGAGTGCACAAACACTGTCACATCTGGTGCCTTACATTGACTCTCATGAATATAATAATTTAATTGGAGTTCTGCCAATTTTTAAAGGTGCAGGCAAAGCTCAAGGACTGAGCTATGATGACATAGCATAGTTTTCGTAGAAAGGGTTAAAGAAGGAACTGTAAAAAGCCGAATGAAAGTGTCAATATATTATACATTCGGCTTGGCAGCAGTAATAAATTCTAAATCATCAAAACTACACTTATTTACCTTCCTTGTAAGTTCACGTGTCGAAGATTTTTAGGTTTATCGATAGCCCTCAAAAGAACGTTATATGATTAACTATAAGATCTGCCTGAATTTCGAAACTACTACGCATTTTATTATGTATTCTCTGTATTCTGTGTGGTATCACCACGCAGATCTGGGTTAAAATCCCCTGAAACAAACGAGCCACAGTTTCAAATTTCGATTAGACCACAATTTAAATTTGATTTAGCAATCTTCCCCTACAACCCAGAGAGTTTCTGTCGCTAAAAATGTTGCCCGCATTCCATTAGAATTGATCCAATCAACAAAGTTCGCTTTCGTTTCATCTTTCCTCCAAATCAGCGCATCAAAGGATTCCATCACGATAATTTACTAAGTGGTGCTAACTCTTTTAAAATCAAAAGAAAACGATCCACACGAAAAGAAAAGACAGAGAAAAAGATCAGAAGAAAAAAAAAAACAAAAAACAACAAGATGAACCGCTCTGGTACGCTGAGATTTGAGCTCGACCCGACCTTTCTGGAGGGGATTTTTCCGTGTTTTTGTGCTGTCAAGAAATCATAACACGAACATCGCCACCGCACTGCACTCCTGAGCGAGTATAAATGATTTCAGAAGAAGAGAAAAAATTCTTTTAAAAACAGAAAAGAAATTAAGCACGGTGAAAAAGTGATCAGAGAGATTGAGATTTTGCCGTGTGTTTTCATTTTATTGCGGTCCAACATCAAAAGATGTTGCCGGCAACGTTGACGGCGATCTACAAGGCAAATGACAAATGGTGGACCCTGTTTGAAGTTTGAAAGATCGCAATCTGCCACCGAGTGATAATCGTTAAAATTTAAAATGATGACACGGCGGCTACCGTGTTTCCTGCATGTTACACCCTTCATGTACAGTTCCCTCTGGGGCACCTACCTACCTCTGCGCATCCTTCCTTTCCTAAAAAACGTTTCAGTATTTTTTGATCACTGTGATGTGCTTCAAAGGGGAAAATCATAAAAATCACATTTTCGCCTCCAATTTAAATTTTCTCAAGCTTTAATGGCTCCGACATGTTATCAAATTGTTGACAGATCGTTTTCCGCCACTTTTTCCTTGAAGATTTTGATTAATGAGATAAATTTGTTCGATTTAATTATGGGACGTTACGTTCGTGTTGTTTTAAATAATTTTTTATAATTTGGTTGGTTGCTGTCGTTGAAGTCGGAAAGAATTTTTTTAGAAGATTTGCCAAGTTTTTTTTGTGTTATTATAGTTGAAATAAATGTTGGCGTCCTTTTAATTTACCGGAAATTGAAATTAAATGACAGTGAAAAGATCAATTACTTGACTCAATTAGTGATTTTTCTTTTACTAGAACCTAGTTATTGTTGGGGTCCACAGGATTCAGTTTGAATGCCACTTTTCTTTTTTCTTTTTAACACTTTAGCACAGCGGCTAATTTATATCACTATGCATTTAGTGCATGCTTTCAGCTGCTCTACTATGAACAAATATTTCCACTAGGTTCTATCAGATACGTCGCAGCTGTAGCAGTATAAATTATTACTATTCTCCCAGATTAAATAAACGCCTTTTAGACCACGTTTGTGACGTCGTTTTGCGTTAGGATTACCTTCCTCAAATGCTGGAATTTTACATGGATTCTGCTTTCTTCCCGGCACTTTATCTATTTTTGGATTAATTTGTCGCTTTTTCTCAGTTATTTAATAGTATTCAGCTCACGAGAGTTTTAAGTTCCATATAGTTATTTAGCATTATTTTTGCTATTACTTCTCCTAGAGCTTTGTTGACGATTTCATGAGTGCAACGTGGAGTAGCTAGAATTGAATTACCTCCTGGGTGATATGGGTCCTATCCCATGGTAGTAGAGAATGCACCATTTTTACTACCGCAGTCCGCAGGTGATGCGAACTGTACCTGAATTCTCTGCAACCAATGCCATTTTAGTCAAACTTCCAGCATTTGGAATTCATGACTTTTTCTTATTACTTGGATTTAGAAGTTCTCTCTCAGAGACCATTCCATTTAGGATAAATTGGATAGTATCACCTGTTATTCATATAGTAGAAGTTACTGGGTACCGTAAGGTTCCGGAAATTGTCCTACTCTTTTTTTTTTGCTTTTCATTTACGAATTCTTAATTCTCTTGAAGTAAATCACTAAAGAACATAGCATTAAAATTCTTGTGTGAATGTTTATCTAGAAAGCTCAAGAACAGAATTCGGCAAAGAAAATACGTACTGCATTGTCCGTGAACGAGGGGCTTTCAAACTGAGTGTCAACGAAATATGAAGCTCTTAAATAGATTCTATGTAATATTGCAGCAATGTCACTTATCTTATGATCTTTTATTTCTTCTTTAATGGATGTTGTTTCGATGACATTTCTGACCAGATTCCTTTCAAATTAATAACTATTCTCAGGTGGCTTTGATATTATTAATTATATTGATAGGTTGTATGATATCTTTTGCTTCTAATTTGAAACTCCAAACATAGCGCTGCTTCTTATTGAAACGAAAATTTGTGGATGTTTTTCGTCTTCGACGATCTATTTAAAAAAAAGTTTTAAGGAACGCTGTAACAGAACGCAATCCTTTTGATCTAAATAGTAGTATACTATACTTCTGTTACTTCGTTGCTAGTAGACTTACGGTAAGTAGGTAGGAAAAAGATTTTAAATTCCGTCATAAAGCGAAGTAGGTAGGCAATAGATTTTAAATTCCGTCACCAAGTGTCATAGGTCGACGCATGAACCTTTACGAAGGTTTGAAATGCTATCCGATTTTCTAATTAGAAGTTCAAAATTTACCAGGATAAATTGTATGATAATAACAGATCCAAGCAGACCCCCGTAAAAAGCATATGATTGGGAAAGCTTAGAATTATATGAAAGAGAAGTTGAACTACTACCAAAACACCAATCGCGACTTCTGAAAGAAAAACTCACATAACATGATAAAATACAGCCTCGGATTGAACGTACTAAAATCCTCCACTTTGTATCCTCTCGTGTTCACTATCCAATATCTACACATTTCAAAGATTCTTCCATTTTAATTGACTCTAGGGAAATTATTCCCGGCAATACCATGAATGCCTACTTCTTATCTCCTCGTAGAGCGGAGAATTTCTCTGTGAGAAGTCGTTTTATTTAAAAAATTTCCCAATCTCCAAATCACCGATGCATGTAATTTTATCAACCATCACAGAGCAATTTCAATTGCCCATCAATTAGCATAATTAGGGAATCTAGATGTGCGTATCTCTCTAACGAATGCTCCCTGACAATTCCACGCGCCATAAAATCTAAAATTCCTCAAGCTTCATTCGTTGCTAATTAGCCGCAATCAGAGTCAATCTTTGAACTTCAGATTCTTCAAAAGCTCCGCCTTTTTGTGTACATAGATCGATCGTGACGATATCATGCACCTACAGCATTCCGTCTATTTCTAGAAGAGGAAAAGATCCAAAAGAAAGAAAAGCTAACTAGCAAACTCAAAGCCGACAATTAAATCGAATCACAGGCTGACCAGAGAGGCCTTGATAAGATCGCACCAAGAGAAACCTGAAGCCACTACGATCAAACCTAGCGAAAAATCTCGGATTTTATTAGCGGTATGGGAAATTTGAAATCATAATCGTAACTCGCCGTATTATATTCTATCCAAGCCAGAGGTAATTAATTTTTCCAACCTGTTCGGTTCTTGGAGTTGAAAGAAGCCGCCGACGCCACCGCAAAGACCGTCATATCGCGCATTTAATATTATGACTGCGCTTTTAGGACGGGCACCGGACAAATTATAAACGAGATCTTCTCGGATTTTTGGTGTTCTGATGTGAATACTGGAACACGGCTAATACGTTATGCCGTGCCCCGTTGTTGCTGCTGGATGGGACGGAAGAATATTTTTGGAACTCCATGTCGCCTCCGGGGTCTGGAACTACTTAACACCGAACTGAGAAGAGGATTTTTTCCCTTAAAGCCCATTCCACACCTGTTGGACATAAATAAGACTTATCTGGTTGGAAAATGGCTGTTGTTAGCACGTAAAAGGACGTTAAACTCTTGCACCGGGGCTCCATGATCTAAGAACCCAGAGCCAACTAAGATTTAAGATTTTTAACTTGTTTCTTTTTTATGGGCGAACTTTGCCCGCTTGAGTGCTTTTTGTGTTCGTTTGTTAGGAAGCAGCGGCGGTGGCGGCGTCTTTGCTCTTTCTAAAGTGTGTAAAACACGCGCGCGAAAAAACTCTTCACATGAAAGTCGACGAAGACGGAAAAAAAACTCCAGAACGATTTAAAAGGCGCCGACTGTCGATCGTTAAGTGCCGCCCGAAAAAAATCTTTAAAAGTAAGCAATAAAATGCAGAATCTGAAGATAGTCTGATCTGATGTTAAGGAGAACTGGAGGAGGTGAGTTCCGAGTTCTTCTTTTTTTTGTGGGGTTTGCGTTTTGAAAATTCAATTAAACGCGCTTTCGTAAGCTTTTTGGACAGTTCTGTTTTGAAATTGTCCACAACCAAGTCTCATTCACTGCTTCCAAGGTGCTCTGATGAATGATGAAAGGTCGTTGTCCTTACCACAATTGGGTCCCGTAAAAAATGTTCTATACATAGAATAAATTTGTTTAATTTCCAAATTACACTTTTTCTGGTATAGGTGCGGGGGGACGAAGAAAAGAACAGGTTAGGCTGATTCGGGCTAAGATCAGTTTTCTCGTCATTCTTCCTGTGTACTCCAATTTGAAGAAGATTTCTCCAAAGGATTTTGGGACTTAGCCTGGCATCTAGATTAGAAGCAAAGTATGACCACCTCCTTGCTCGCCGAAAGGTTGCTGTGATTGTAATGCACTTCATACAATTAACTTGCTCTAAGAGTTTCAAGTCCTTTTTATTGTTGATGCAAATATTTACGTTCAAAACAATAAGGAGATAAATTTCATTCGTGAACCAGTGGCATTCACCTACTTTAACATGTTTGGTTTTCAGAAGAATATGCTTATTGTACAGATAGAGTAAAAAGGACGAGCGGAAGTCCACCTGCTGATTCTCACATGCAGAATTAAACAAGGTATACCATGTCAGGCTCGCACATTAATCGAATAAATTATCTTCGACAGTACTGCCAAAGCCGCGATATGTAAAATTTTAATTTGCGCCTGCAAAGGACAATCAAAACTAAAACACGGAATATTATGAACACTAGCCGGGGAGATACTTCTTCGTCCTTATGATGACGCAGAGCCTAAAGTAACAGCGAATTAATTGAGGGGGGACATTGGTTTAAAGCGGTCTGTCCAACTTAAAATCTTTTAGTTGAGACAATTTTCAGACTCCATTAATGTTCATGATATAAAAATCTTTTGCTCCACATAACTAGAAAAACGAATTACAATTGGAGTATATTTAGATTAGCTCCTGGCCTGAACTTAATTCGAAAAGCATCATAGTATTGCCAGAGGTTATGATTTATGCCATTTCCTCCGACATCCTTTTAATAACTCATAACGCAGTTGAACAACACATTGATAACTTTGTTGATAGCTAGAAGATATTTCTCGTTGTCATTCAAAAAACCATTGCCGTTTACGTACTCCTAGTTTGTGTAATTTATTTAATTTAGCTATTTTTCGAGGTAGACATTTATCGACTTTTTTCGTCTCTATTTAAAGTCTCGCAATTACAGCATATTATTTCAAGGATCTTTATCTGATGAGATACATAAGGTGTACCACAGGGAAGCCATTTCGGTTCACTCTTGCATCAATGTTTTAAATTATTATTAAATTTATGTTTTTGATTAATTCTAAAATTCTGTATTATGCTGCCGATGGCGATTTTTCGTGTTGTTTCTAACGAATTTCTTTACATTTTGACATAAATAGCGCTCTAATCTTTGCAAGGTTACAACTTAGTTTCGTCTAGTTTTTTGCTTAGTTTTGTTTTATGTATTAATTAAAATTGACAAAATCAAGGACTTATGTTTCTGGCTAGGTATTTGCTTTACTTTTGCCGACCATATAGATATTATAGTTAATAATTCCAATTCGATTTTTTATCTAGACAATTTAATGATCCTTGTTTGGGGAATTTTACCTTGTATTTTACTATCTTATAATGATAAATTGAAATTGATTAATTTAGATTTTTTGGAAACTAGACGTCTTTAGAATAATGTTGATTCTTCATTTTTATTGTCTTGTTTTAATATATTTTTTCCACTTGCCGCTTGAGAAATTTTAAATTATTACCGCACAAGTTATGGTTATTATAAGTCTGTTTATAAAAATAAATAAATACTAATAAATAGTAAATTCTATGAAGATTTGTAACACTGTTTACAAAACCTGACGAGAATTTATCTTTTTACTGACAACGCTAGAGTAAATTATTACTTGAGTTGACAACGGAGAGACAGGGACAATTTTATGTACTTTCACATTCTGTGTGCATTATCAATCATAAGACTTCACTATCAAGAGGATATGGGGTTGATAGCCTATATTCCTCGAACCAAAATTTCAGTAGTAAAACAACAGAAACATAAATCGAGAAATCACAAAATTGCCTCCTGTTAAAATTAATCAAATGACTGATGGCATCAGGAGTAACTTTATTTATCCTATGTGTGACCCCAATGTAATTTTTAATCTTTAATTATTTATTTATGCTGTTCTGGAACAATCATAAATGCAAATGTTGCGTAAATTTTGCCTTTCTACCCCACAATATTCCACGACAGCAATAAAGAATCATCGGGTGGTATTTTCCGACTGTCGATAACTTCATCATGATATATTTCATTGTTTTTGCGTAAATTAATATTTACCCACACCACTCTGGGTTCAACATTAAACAGCACTTTGTACCCAGACGCATCAATCAAAAATGGTCCATTGATGTGTAAAAATTCAATTTGAATTATCATTGAATTGTTTGAGCAGCTCGCGTTTATTTAAATCCCATCGTCCTGTGGCTACAGGGGCACATTCATTGCATAATTGAGGTTATATGCATGCATAATGTTTACCCCCCCTCGTCCGCTGACCTTACAGAGAGATACAGCACATAAATTTCCCGGTGCGTCTATCTGATTCGCTCGAATATTTTAAGAGCTCCACATTATTACTCCTTTTTCATGTCGGTCCCATGCAAACACACACATGGAATAATGAAATCTCATCGAACAACAGAGAATCCATTTTCCACTTTATAACACCCTCCCGCATAACTTAAGCCTCCTTCAAGTTGAGATGGGAGTAGATTCCACCGCCGCGTACTATAGGATAAATAATTTTTGGCTCATTTCTATTGATGTCAAAGTGATATCCATTTGCGGCTTGTTTTTGACAGGTTTTTTCTTTGCCTCACAATAATGTAGAAGCCGATGTTCGATTTCAATATGCCGCGCTGAATAGGAAACATATCAGAAGACAGTCGGATGGAGTCGACAGGATAATGGATATCTAGTCCTCAATGGCTTTAAGTGAAATTGAATTGAATAGCAACAAATACTTAAGCAGGATAACTTCGCACTGGTATGTGCTGGAGGGAGCGGCACTACAAAGCTGGGACTAGGCTGGTTGATATTTACGGGGATATTATTTTCGTAATAGAAAGCATATCTGGCAAAGGATACAGAATCGGTACATTGAATTGGATTTGGCAAAAGGATTACATATAGGTATAAGTGCTTACATGCGGAAGTAGATAGCGTACTTGAATATATTTCTGTGATTTGTTATGATTCTTCTGTACTGGGAAACGGATTTAAAGTTTCTATTGGAAGTGGTGTTTTTAAATATTCACTTAAAAACAACACTTAAAACAGGTGATGGTAGTAATAACAGTAATAAGACTAAAGAATGTGGCATCAGTTTCTCAGACCTGTCTAAAGAATTTTCTTGTCTTAGTCTAGTCTGCCCACTTGTTAGCAATATGAGTAGAATCTAATCTCTTGGAGTAACTGGCCAAAGATCCGTTCACCTTTC
>QYTT01082206.1:0-15282 GCA_006980735.1 Dasypogon diadema
AACACAAATTTTTAAAGCAAAAAGTTGCATGGGAGGATTAATATCCTACTCTTTCCTCATATTTAAAATTACTATGAATATTCTGGGAAGAATTAATTACCAACTACAAACTTTTTTATGAAAAAAGCTCTAATCCACTATTTTGGAAAATTATTCGTTTGACAAGGAATTTTTTGGAGGTTGTTAAAATATCGCACTCGCAAAAAGAAATAAGAGTTTCCATAAGTAATGTGGTTTTTCCTGTAAAAGTATAAATTCAATTTTTTTAAAGGGGCGCTTAGTTATTCATGTAGTCACCATAGCTTTCTATGACCTTCTTCTATCTGATTATCAGCTTTAAAAAATTCTGCAGTTTTGGATTCAGAAAACTCAACTATTGCGTTTTTGACCATTTCACAAGAATTGGTTTTTTTTTTCCAGCTAGCATCTAAAGAGATGATAATCAAATGGAGCAAAGTCTGGTGAATATGGGGGATGGGGGAGAAATTCCCATCTTAGCTGCCCAATAATTGTTGCGTAATCCTCGCAGCATGTGATCTTGCGTTATGATGTTGGAGGATAACAGCTTTTCTGTTAATCAAAGCAAGATGTTTTTCTGTGATGGCCATTTTTACTCGATCAAGTTGGCCACAATAAACGTCCGCAGTAGTGGTTTCTCCAACATTAAGCAGTTCAAAGTGAAGCCCACCATAAATATTCCACCAAGAACTTTGCTTGCATGAATATTGGGTTTTGCAGTTTTTCTTGGTCGCTCTCCAGTGGAAAGCCATTATTTTGTCCTCAATGGATTATCATAGAAAACCCATTTCTCATCTCTCTTTATGAAACGAACAAAAACCGGTTTTCATAATTAGATACATTGTTTCACGAGGGTTTAAAACGTATTTTTTCATTGGAGGGGGTAATATGGGTATCGTTGGAAAGTTGATGAAAGGGTGGAGTAATATTTGTTCAGGGATCATAGTTCTAAAATGTACCACGGCAGGCGGCTTAAGAGTCGTTTGAAAGTGAATTTTCAAAAAATTGTTTTTCCAATAACTTTTTTAATTGTTGAGGGATTTAAATGTATGTAAATTGTTATAATAATAGGTGTTTGTGTAAAAAAAAATCGGATTTTCAAATATTTTCGAAAAAAATGAGGAGTGCTCGAAAATAATACTTTACATTTGACCGCTAATAATCTTTTGAACTGCAAACTGGAGAGAGGCATGTAACACAATGGCATTAGATATTTGTATACTTTATTGGAATCTGTAAAAAAAGTTCCGAAACCCGCGTATTTGTTTTTGTAAAGCAACAACAAACCCAAGGAATTGGGAACGTTTTCCGTTCGGAACAGATACAACGACAACGCAGATAATTAATAAAAAACCGAAAAGCTTATTGGAAATTGTATATATTTCATCACACCAACTCAATGAGACGCTTTGTAGACAAATCGTACAGTCGTTGTACAGTACACATACTATTTTTTTAATAAAATGATTTGGATGATATTAAAAACGATACTAGAAATATTTGAAAACGATAATCCAATATAAGATTAATTCGGCTCGGTATTTGGTAAACTTTTAAAAAGAAAGGAAAATATTAAATCAAGTACATAAGTAATTTAATACTATTGAAATTATGCAGCAATATCAAAAATAGACAGGAACAATCATAGTCCATAGAAAAATTCTAATGCACACACCTCGGTTCAGTAGTAAAATTCAATTACACTTAATTTTTTTATTTCAAAGATTTTGTGGTAAAATTCAGTCAATGGGCAGATATTAAGGTAGATTAAAGCATTTTTCTTCTGCTTTCAGATGTAACTGAGTCAATTGTGACTTTAATTACGATAATAAATTATATTAGTTTGATAATGAAACAAGAAATAAACGAATTACCAAGACATAATTTCAGGAAATAGGTGGAATGGTAGCAATAAGTTAATGGATTCTCCCATTAGTTGTGTTTCAGCAACTTCAGTCAGTTTTTTTTTCAACTTTTACAGCACTGTAAAGGCGAAGAATAGTACCCGTGCGGAAAATGAATTTAATGGAGCGAAATAATACAAATGTGATCACTGGAAATCTTGTTGAAATTTAAGTATTTTTATTTATTAGGAAGACGTTCTCTGGGTTCTTTGGTAGAAAGTGATTCGCGTCAAACATAACATAATTACATTTCATGTTGCAATTTACGACTGTAATGAAGTGGAATTTCTGGTTGGGAAAAATAATTACATTATTCAAAAAAATCTCTTTTTCTCGCAGTTGGCTCAATTCTTGATACAGTTAACACTGCCTGAATAATAAATAAAGGAAAAAATCATAGCCCTGCATAGGAACGCAGATTCGGACAGATTTTCTTTCGCAACATAATTCACACGAAGAATTTGAACATAGAGAATATAAGTTGCTAGATTGTCAGGCAGATCTATCTCAAGGGCTATGCTTTCTCGACCTCATATTTCTTGTGGGCTAATGTGAGCAAGGCAAGTATGGTCACTGTTGTGCGGAACTGGCGGAACGGTCGAATTGGTGTTAGCTAGTAGTTAGTAAGCAGGTTAGGATGGTCAATTTGCTCGGGTATAGTAGGCGTGTTGAGCGGAAAGTGCAAAGGGGTTAGTTAGTACATAGTTTCAAGTAAGTTAAGCGCGAAAATCTGCTCGGGCCTTGTACGTGTGTTGAACGGAACGTTCTAAGGGTCTAGTTAACCCTTATGGAAAATCATTACTCGATCGAATGAATGATGTGGATGTCCTATACTCCTATATCAAGCTTAGTTAACAGAAAAGTTGTAGTTCTACAGTAAAATATATATATGTATATTAAAATATATGTATAAAATATCTGTCGCGGGCGTAGCAAATAAACTCATTTGGTCAACAGTTTGTACAAAGTATTTAAGAGTGTCAATTTATTTTTAAATTGTCTATTCTTTACTACTTTAGTGCTATATTAAATCATCCTCATCCTCATTATTCATCATGGAAATTATATTTAAATAAGGTACTAAATGAAACACTGAATTTGAAATAATATGACTATTTCTATATAAGATACTTGTTATGACTGCTACATTTCCTTCCTTTCAGAAAGTAAGTTCACATATTTCGAGTGTATCTAGTACAGGAATAATGTGGTACAAGAAAAGCAGAGATTATTAATTTTTCAAAACAATTTAAACTATGCAAAAAACTGGATACCTAAAAATTATAAATGCCACATACATAAACAGAAAATTTTGCCTCGCCAACGCCATCATATTTGCTTATTAAGTGTATTTTATTACTCCCACGATATGTATGTTAAGAGCTTGTCAGAAACTGTTGCTTCTCATAACGATAACTTCCACCCCCTTCACCCTTCACCATTCGCGTACCGCACCAAACCGACAGTATGACATTCAATGGAAATGTCAGTATAAGTACTTTTCATATTTCAAACACCTTTACAAGAGGTGTACTGTGTACACATAGTGAAGGAAGCATAAGCATTGGCACATAGAAATAAATTTACATAGTCGTCCCGACTCCCATCAATGCTCCTGCCTCGCTGCTGCGATAATGTGAGCAAGGATGTGTTCGCTTGGAGTCAAAAATCGTTTTGCTGTTTATTTCCTTAGTAAAAAGTCTGGACAATTCCTTTGAGAAAGTAGTTTAACTTGAAACGTATGAACGGAATAGAATAAGGAAAGGACTCGAAATTATTACTGAGCGGACGAGTGCTGAGGCTGAGCAAAAGCTGCTTGGGGGGTTTTTAGTGTATCTGATAAGGATTGCCTTGCTTGTGTGTTTCTTTCTTTATGGCGATGTAATGTTACGCATGCTCTTTCCAGTATGATTAATAGGCGGAATTTTCTCTTGCCATCCTTTAACTCTTCACTTTCAAATGATAAGAGCACCCTGGAGGGAATACCAATTGCTTTCATGACAACATTCTGGATCGTTACGTTATTGGCTTGCATGCGTTGAGATCGTAATTGTTATCAAGAAAATATTCCCAAAGTTCCAAGGTTTTGAATGAGTTGTGCAAATGTCAAGGCAAAGTGTTTGTGCCCTAAACAGCTTATGAATCCGTCAGATAAGGGCTATAAAGGGCCTGGTTCACACTACATTGGCTACCCAATTCCGATTGTTGGGGGCTACTATTTCTGTAAGGCTCAGTTTATATCACTCAAGCATATGGTCATGCCATGCTACAGCTAAAGTGGGAAAGTTGATATACAGAATATAGCTTATCGTGCGATGATATCTGTTTATCTGTTATCCACTTCAGTCAGCACAATCAGAATCGGAAGAAGCAAAAACCATGGCATAAGTACTCGCACACTGCACTGCTGAGCACGGTAAAGTAAGGCGCTTTTGAACGATGTGCCCAGCTACCTATCTATAGATTTGTAGAATATACTGAATGTTGACTCACCTCACCTTGCGCCCCCAACCAATGTAGAATGTACTACTTCTGCTACTCACTCACTCGCTCACTCACTTATTCACTCATTCCCACTGCCTACTACTGGCTTGTTCACACAAGCCACAACGGCAGGCACAGCACAGCACACAGCACCAACAGCTCCGGCTAGAGTCTAGACCCCATTTCACCAATCTCACTCAATGAGGAGGAGAATATCTCTCAATGTCTCTCCTAATGGTCTCAGTCATGTTTATGCCGCTGTGTAGAGCAAATTAGGGAAAACTGGGCTATTAACAAGTTGAATGAACAGGCCACAGAGCACTCAGTGTAGGCACACATCAGAATCAGATGTACTATACAGGCGCATAATACCTACCTAACCGAGTGTACAAAATTGAATTTTTAAATAATTTATTATGAGAATTATTTTGGCACGGAAAAGGGAATTGATAAATGATTGATTAAGTTGTTTCAGTGCTGTGCGATTTTAATGAAATTTCAATTTTTAATTGCATTACTGGTCAGTGGAAAACGTGACATCGATGAAATATTCCAAATTCTGAATATTTAAGGGGGTTTTCGAAAAAATTGCTATAATGGTTTTTTGCAACGATAGTGCTAATGAGTTTTGGTTGATTAAATTGTTCAGTCTATTCAAATTGACAAAAGTGTTCCATTCATAAGAATCCTTGTTTTGATTGAACAAAAAGTGTACGGTCCTTCGATAATTTACCTCCATAGAAAAGTGTTAAATTTTTATAAAAATAAGTAAAAATTGTAAACAGTTTAAAATAGTGATTTAGTTTAGTAAAAAGAATAATCCAGCCGCGTAATAAAAGAAAAGAACAAGGAGTTCTTGTGTTTTAGAATTAGTATTTCTTTGCCGGTCGAATAAATAAAAGTGATCTCCTGCAAAGCAAGTGCAATTGTTGTTAATGGATTGCGATTATTCCAAATTGTTTTATAAACGTGAGTATGCAAATTTGCTAAAAAACTTTGCAGTTAAGGTTTCAAGAAGCCAATTCTTATGTCATAGAGCAGGGAAATAGTAATGTAACTTTCATTTCACTTGATTGGGGTTTTTTTAAAACGTTGGAGAAACATTAGGCTTACTAATGAGAATGCGAAGTAACTAAGAAAACTAAAACAATTTTTTAATTCCTCATACGGAAATATGTTGTCAAATAATCATCGTGTGATTTCACAAACTTTGGTAGAATTGCTGAACCATCTTCACTCTGAGATCTTTTTGTAATTTTACTGATAAGATGTATGTGCGAAAGTAAAATTGTTCTCTCCCTTCAGTAGTTAGTTCAAAAAGTACTACTTTTTGAAAATTAAAAACTTGTGCTAAATTCTTCTGTTTTTGACAAATTCAAAAAATAAAAAAATACTGTCCTACTCCCCTACGGCTACGACACTTATTGAGTACTCAAAAATAAATGAACAATCTCCAAAAAGAGTAAGATGTGAGTGGAATGTTTCTTATATTGACTTTAAAGCCGCTTCGTTGATTTCTTTATATATATATATATATATACTTTGTAAATTTAAGTATTGTGTATGTGTACACAATAATCTAAGCATGGCAACCGAATTCAATTTCACATGAGCTGAACACATCTATTCTAAAATTTAATAAATTGTTTTGTTTATGTTTTTCTAAGAAATTATATGAAACAGAGAAATTATATGAAGAAGAGAAACATGAGAATTTCCAACAAAAACGATGTATTAATATTCCTTTTTAACATACTATTGTACTAATCAGTGCCTGATTAAGACTAGGTGGGGCCCCTAGGCACAGAAATTCTGAAAATCCTTCTGAATGTAAATTTTCTAGTTTGTTATATGAAGAAATTAAAACTAAAAAAAACAGTATTTCAAACTTCAAAATTTAACGTAAACATTTTCGGTCGGTTTTAAGCCATTTTCCGCAGGCATGATTTCTGGTTTACCTTCCCAGTCTTGCAATTTTGATTAGTTATTACCTTTTGTCTCTCAATTTAATTTTGTCACTTTGACAACTATTCAGCTGTCTTGCTATTAATGGCAGAAACACATCCAACAACAACAGCATCCCCAGTAGAATATGTAGAAGCTGAGTTTTCCGACAGCATGTATTTCTGCTTTTATATTTGGTACTAAAAGCACAGTTCTGCTATCTATTCCAAAATTTTCGGTAAATAATAAACCTATTAGATTAAATGAATAAAACTTCATGGACAAGATAAAATAATAAAGGACAAAATAGAATTCTTACATTTAAACTTTTAAAATAAAAAACAAAATAGGGTTGTAAAGAGAGAAAATAAACTTAAAGGACAAGGCTTTGAAATAAATTACTATCCTTTAAAACAAAGTACGAATGGTCACCGATTTTTCTATAAGGGAAACGTGGAAATCCTACCCTCATTTAGAATTGTGCTTTATGGCTTAATACACTTGTGCCCTTAGAGTACTGAAAAAAGTATCCGTGAAGTTGCGAATTTGATAAATTAAACTTTAGGCGGCAATCCTGAGAGTGAAAATTTCACTCTCGAAGATGATCTACACTTCGGTCTACTACGCAAAGTGTTAAACGAAAGACTTCAAGCACAGAATACAGAAAAACGTATCATCAAATCACCATCAAAAACAAGAAAATGCTCGAACATTTTATTCACAATTTTGTGATAAATCCAGTCCCATCATAAGTCTGTTAGATCCCAGCATCAGATCACCGGACTGCAAAGGAGTCGGTGGGTGGCAATAAACTAAAACGATAGATTTATGTTAGTGATGGAATTTGACGTAGCGTAAGATTTCATTTTCACAGAACAACTTCTCGCTCCTGATGAGACTTATGATTTGGTCTCTGTTCTGTGTCTTAAGCTTAATTTGGTCGAAACTCAGTAAAAACTCAATTTTTTGTCAGTCGTGTGTTTTACTGAAAAGTTAGATGAAGCCACTTGCTAAAAATTTATATATACATATATGAATATATATATATCTATATGTGATCTTCAATTTGAGGGCCGTTTACATATTTTCTAGCCAAAAATCTATAACCTTATTAAATTCCCAGATGGGGCCCTCGAATTATTAAATTTTTTTAATGCGGCCCTTGATCTACCAAAAGTTGGATAATCTTGTAATTATGTAATATTCTGTTGTAATTACATTAAGATACACAGAGTTTGCCAATTTTTCGTTGTATAGAATTAATTTTAATTTAGAATGGAAATAAATTGCGGAAGGATGAACTGTTACATGATGGTATTTCTGGAATTTATCTTGAATAGCAGAGTTGTACTTCTCAGAAAAATCAGACATGTATACAATATTACATATTTTAGGCTGAAAACACTTTGAAGTCCCAGAAATATTTTGTCCTCTCGCATATTTCGTGTCTGTTGATGGCAGAAAAATACGTACCTATATGAATAACCTTTGAGAATTTTTTTATTGCAAAAAATGCCTCTTTATAGGATCGCTGTGAATTGGTGCGCGTCAAGTAGGGTCTGATGATTTTCTATTTTGTGTACGTCCAGTTTGTTTGAAAAAATTTTGTAACCTACAGAAATTGAATAATAATAATTTTTGAAAAAAATGGTAGACTTTGAAAGAAAGGTTAAAAGACTGGATGTAAATTCATAGCTGGGGCTCAAATAGAAAAAAGATATTCAAAAATATATCCGTACACTTAATTGAAGACACTTTTGTGTAGAATAAGAACATTAAATTTGGAAAAAACAAAAAGTGGCCAGACATATTATATCCTGTAAACCCTTGATAACTCCAATTTGTGGTAGAAATTATCTCATACCATTATTTACTTAGAAAAATTTTTTATGTTTTACATTGAAAAGGCTTTCTTTAGCTTTGCAATAGATTTTTAAGTATTATACTTGGATTATATACGTACATTATAATTAGGAATTAGATTGGTTTTTTAAAAATCAATAAAAGAAATCCGTTTCGATTGTCACAATAGGAGGTTTCCGTCGGAGCAGATTGCAGTTTTATTGATTTCTTCTGTTTCTAAGTAGGATATCTTATCTGACATTATTTTTAAATGTTCATATTGATCAATTTAGATCTTGCACTTTGTACTATCGAATATTGCAGACAACTAGACGACTTTATAATCTCATCGAATTGGTATCAAGAACCTTTAAAATTGCCCTTATATAAATAAATTAAAATCTTTTGATTTTATAATGACAGACTATAAAGTGCTATTAAAATAATATAAAAAGTTTGGCTATAATAAATTCTGATAAGATCATTTACTAACAATATTTATCATGAAATAAATAAAATTGTGCCTGCTTGCATGAACCTTTTTCGAAGGTATTGTCTAATTCTCAAAGTTCTGTGAAAAATATGACAGATTTTAATAGGTTTTTCATATTGAGGGTTATGGAAACCATGGATTTAGCTTATTAAGATCTACTGTCTAGAACCTTTGTATTGATACATAAGTATTACTATTTAATAAAGCTCACAACAGCCGGTCCTAAGGGGTCCTTTTTTCCACTGCTGATTGTAAGACATTCACAGCGATAGTAAACCGTTTCCTTGCAAGAGGGTTAGTAAGGGATTGTTAAACATCGAACTTTGCTGGATTGGCATTTGGTCTTCAAAATAATTTCAACTTTTATGCTTGTTAGAGGTCTACTATTACCAATAGGACAAAATCTTTTCGGAATGGATGCTGTTTAAAATGAAATCAAAGCGTTAGTAGGTTTGAAAATAACGAATACTTTTTCGATACAGATCAGCCTTTTGTCGCAAAAACTCATTAAAGAGATTGATTGTTTTCCTATTTATTGCCTTGTTATTCAAAGTGATTTCTTCCATTTGCATTGTACTTTTTTTAAGTTTGTAATATCGGAAGATCTTTGGTTACGTCATCGAAATTAAAAATAATTACATCAAAAAGGAGGCAACCACTGTAGTGTAAAACTTACTACTAAGAATAATATAATAATATAATGCCTGTGTGGAAGAATTAGCAGTTTATAATTAACTGATGTTAATATTTTTATAATACATTTAGTATTGCTATTGTTTATTACACAGAATAAATGGGTTCATAAAATTCGTAACTGATCCCATTTCACACCCAATATTGCTTTTCATTACAGTGGTTGCCTCCTTTTGGATGTATTTTTTATGGCTAGGAGGCAGATTATACAACCACCTCTACTTCATTGCAATAACTGCATAATACTT
Source organism: Dasypogon diadema (assembly GCA_006980735.1). Classification (NCBI taxonomy): domain Eukaryota; kingdom Metazoa; phylum Arthropoda; class Insecta; order Diptera; family Asilidae; genus Dasypogon; species Dasypogon diadema. Next base: position 9,627 of record QYTT01082206.1, read on the forward strand.
TCCACGTCCGTGATGTTTTCAAAACAGATGAATTGTACGGAAGTCTCGTTTAAATTACACTAAACATTTTTAAATGCCTGCTCCAAAAGATGTAATGCTTATAATCATGGAAAAGTTATCTAGGGATTCTAATTTTAAACTTATTTTTGAATTACTCATAGCGTAGAGTTAAATTTGAAGCGTTTACATGTATAGTTTTTGTGCTTAAAACTTGATGCCGTTAAGATCATTTGCACCCTGTTGTTTGTAAGGTTTTAGGTAGATATTTTCGTTAAGATAAAAACTTTTGTCTAGACTAAGGGGATAAAAAGTTTTACTTCTTTCTGATCGTAAAATTCGAGTAATATTGGATGATAAGATCTGTGATCCTAATTAGCACTGGGGTACCATAACACTCCATTCTTACACTTTATTAAAAGGATTTTGCTACCGTTAAAACTTTATCTTTCCTTCCCAAGCATCAATAAATAATCTCCAATTTCTAACAAATATGGCTCGTTCATTAATATGCAGCTATTAAAACTTCGAAGTTTAATGATTTTTTATGCATGGAGAAAAAGATATTTATTTTTGAATCAGGTTATTTTTTTCCTACATAATTTGTCACTTATGCTGTTGCTAGTTGTTTTCGTTTTGTATTCACGGAAACAAAGCAAAATAAGATTGATTTCAATACAACCAAAAATACTTTAAATGAAGATCTGTATTTAGAAATCATCCACATATGGTATAAAAAAATCCTAGGCATTGCTAATAATTTGCATTTGTATTGCATTTTCCATTTTTTTTTAAACAGCCAATAGAAAGCTGGGCATAATAAAAGGTCGAGCTATCATTCAACCGCACTACCTTTGTTCAGTTTATACGAAATGACTCATTGAAACCGTGCAACTATGAAACGAAATAGAAGGAAAAAAAACAACAATTTCCAATAGTTATTGCAATCATCGAGCACTTGAGTAAATTGCACTGTGCGCGGAGTTAACCTGCTCACATCTACCTGTACATAAATAATTGATGAGCTTTAATTGGGTTTCTTTGCGCGATAGCAGCATTTTTATGACGAATGCATTAAACGTGTAATTTCACAAAATTTACACAAAAAGCGCATCGAACCAGCAAGAGATAAATGAAAATTTTTACTTCAAGGAGAAACTTCTTTGCAGAATAATTTTAAAACATACTTGACATGAGATTAATGAAAACAGTCAACTTGAAGAAGGAAACATGAAATACGAAAGCTTACGCTTACGAAAGTTCGGGAATTATGGGAAGTGCTAAGTAAATATGAAGGGGAAACATTTTTTGCTGTTTTTTCTTTTTTTTTTGGAAAAATGGTTCTGACGCAAAACAGGATTAATGACTTGCTTTGCTAATAAGTTGCTTGGAAACAGTAAATTGATTTTAATGAATTTTAATTTTACTCCACTGTAGTAAAACTTTTATTTAGCATTGTTTATGTTTCGTTCACCTTTTCTTAATTTGCGCAGGTCAGGATTATTTGAAAGTAAACAGTTTAATGATATTTTTTGTGTTTATATTTAAAAACTGAAAAGTATTGCAAATATCTAATTTATTTTTAGACCGTCATTTTCTAGGTTCTTTTTTTTTTAAGTGTTAGACATCACATCCTACGGTAGTCTGTCCGTTTCAATTAATGAAAATAAGTGCTATTAAAAATATGTTAATAGATTGTGGCCTTGTTGAATTGCAGAATTGCAAAAAAGAACTGCGTACTCTAATTACATCCTGTTTGTGCTATTAAAAAATTTATATATCTTTAACAGTTGTAAGCTCTGGACTTTTCATTGCGCTTATTTGAACACCTATTATTTCGGTATTTTTGTTTTTAAAATATATTACGCAAAGTAAAAGCATATAGCAACACGATATGCATTTATTTGTTGTACCAGAGAAGTTCAGGTGCTATTTGTTTTGACCGGTTTAATATTAGTAAAAAAAAATGCAACTTGTATAAGAATTCTTAAAATATATTTTTACAGTAACATAACAATATACTGTAATAAACAGCTTGAAATGATTTCATGCCATGATGTTATTGATAGTTTCAAGCACCAAAGTTTTGCGGGGGTTGTTTGCGGTTGTCCCCTATATTTTCTGTGACATATTGGCAACATGCTTCACCGAAGTGTGTTTTTGTCAATTTTAGAACCTTGAGGAGGAGGAGGTGTTATTACATCGAGAAGACTTTTATATTATATTAGAATGTTTTGCGAAAACTACTTTTTCAAATCACAATTATAGAAATTAGTCTAGTACTGTCGTCAAGCTGAACAATAAAAGTAAAGGGCAATGGGGTTCCCTTCCCTAAACGTAATTTGTCTAAAAAGTTTTGAATATAGAATATTTAGTGAACAATTTAAAAAAATATCTTAAAAAGTCGCAAACCTTTATTTTTCTGATCAGATAAGACAGGCTAAATTACACAATATCCCAAATGCATGTCATAAATTTTCTTCTAAACCGGTGATAGCTTGCCATCGACTAGTAAAAGCCTTAAAGATTACCCTTAACCTTTTGCTGAAAGAAGTAGGCGCCAAAGTCATAGTTAAAAGTCAATTTGTCTGCCGGAACCATACGATGGCTTAGCCAAACCGGATAGAACTCTTAAATGGTAGATACAAAAGCAGCTTCTGTAACTTAATTAGAATTGAGGTAATGAAAGTTCTGAGGGCAAAATGCATTACAGGAGTGTCCGAGGCGAGGTTACCTACCTTTCCTTTGACGTGTCTTACCGTTCACAATTTGCTAACTTCAACAAAAATGTCTTCACCTCTGAATATGCAAAAGTATGCTTTTTCCTGGGTTCCCTTATTTTGCGGAGGTACTTTAAGGTGAAGTTTGTTCCGACTGAAAGAAATGAGATAAGTTTAAGACTTACAAAATGCTTCTTAACCAAGATAATCCCCAGATTTTATGGGCTTAATGTTGGCAATGTAATGTGTTTTCGAATTAAGTGGTAATGCTCTGTCACATGTTCGGTTTGTGTTTTTATAGTATAAATTGAAAGGAACAGACAAATTAAATGGCTTCAAGAATTCCAAAAGCTCTTGAAATGATATTATGGTTGATGAAATGGCGAAATTTAAATAAAAATGTATAAGTATTGCATTTTTTCTGCATTTGAGAAAATGTGATAGCCATAGCAGTTTTCAGAACATGGAATTATTATATAAGTGTTTTTCAGTCCTTTTTTATGATAATGTGTACGAATGAAAAGTGTTTCATGTTACTTATTACATGGGCTTGAGGCAGTTAAATTTAAAATTGAAATATATCCAAGGTCTTCAATAAGGAGGTATTTATTGTAAATTGAAGTTGAGCTAATGGCATATAAATATATCTCCCCATCACGACTCTTTCTATGCATTTAACTTTAGATGATCTCCGTACTTTTGCGATTGCGTCTACCACTTAATGTTCAAGGCGCTGATCCTCTCGACGTGTTCACACACTTTGAAATAACCTCCATTTTATAGGTTAGTTTTTTAACGCTGTTTATAATAATGACTCATTAAATTATTTTTCACATTTTTCTTATTTTGCTTTCACACAAATTTTTTTTTTGCTTTGAGTAAGATCCTTCCTTTCATTTTAACTTCATTTACTTTATTCCCATTATTCCCATAATTTTTTATAATGTAGTATACTACTCTATTTCACTTTATTATTTTTTTTAATTTCTTAAACTTATTTTACTTTATGATTTTTACTTTGCCATAGTTTGCTCTTGCGTGCTTTATCTGAAAAAAAAATTCTATTGAAAACTTATCAGATTTAAATCGCAATAAAAATAATTTTAATTTTAGTCTTCTAAAAATATTATTACTACCTCGATTTGTACCTGTGTATTTCAATTTCAAATGAATTCCTTAAATGCACAACCAAAAGCAATGTCATGTACTCTCTTTTCACAAAATGTTCAATGAATTGGTCTATCATTAAAGCCTGTCCTCATCGAACAACATATGATCTTTTAAGATTATTAAATTCTCATTTATTTTCTTCTGCAACAGTATTTTTCGGAAAGGTGAAGTCTTTCCGTTCATTCTTAACATTATAACAGAAAAAGCGCTAATTAATTTCCCTAAAGTCTTTTTCTCCTTGAACTGCAGAAGAAAAACAAACAAACTGCAAAGATGTAGAATTACAAAAGAACTGAAAAGAACTCTGGGTTTGTTGGCGAGAACTTTAGTAGATGCGAAAGATCAAGAGCGGTACAGCATCAGAAACATTTTTCGTACAGTCCTAACAAACGCAACTTGGTTTCTTATGTTATTTTTTAAAAGGAAAATAATTTACGGAATGTCACGTCCCTTCATTCCATTGCGAGTTCTTTTCATGATTAACGACAGACATAGTTGGTTTAAAAAATAGTTTTAGTCATTCCTTAGCCCTTTAACAGATCGATTGCCAGCAAACCGAGAATACAGAACGGGTTTTGTTATTATAACAAAAGAATTGGGATTTGGGACCGCTGTTAGTTCCATACGTTTTTGAGTCTCGAATAGAGTGGCACGACAGGCAGAATATATAATATGCAAGTTTTAATTATAGAATAGATTCTAAAGTGTCTTGAAAGTTACATATAAAACTGCGATGCATAAACTAAGCGTCTAATATCCATTAGGACTGCTCTCCTCGTCAGTTCATATAATTAAGAGTCGTCCTATGTACAACTCTAAACTTTTCCCCATTAGATGGCTTTATGTGGTCTAGAAGGCAGAAGTAGCAACCGCAACATAATAAGTGTTTGAATCTTTAACCTCTAACTTGTACGCGCATATATTGCTAAATTTACATCAAATAAATCAACCAGGCCAAATGCTATTGCTCCCGATATGAGACTTTGGAAGCTTGCCTTGTGGTCGCCTTGCGCCCCAGCACCATCAATTGGATCGGTGGTGTAATAGAGTGTGTATAGTCCTATTCCTGTTTGATTCTATTTTTGGAAAGTTTCGACAGCGAAACGTAACATGGAAGCAGAACGTCTGTAAATATACTCTTCTGTCTGTAGCTGTAATGCCCCAACATCTCTGGGAGACGAAGGAAATTATTGAAGCGACAATAAAAACGTTTTGTTTTGTATCTTGTTTTTGATGATGCCAATTTAAATTTGTTCTGACAATTTTCCTTTCTTTTCAACAAATGAAGCAATCCTGTCCTGTTCTCATGTATTTCTAAATGTTCAAAATACATTCGTCGGAATTTATGCTTTTTGCAACTTTTATTTGGCTTTACATAACCCATAACCATGATGATGGGGATTCGTCAATACTTTTTCCGAGAAATTCGAGAGCACGACTAAAAAATTAAATGACACTGAGACTTTTCAAAATGGTTTGTTTCTTGTCTGCCTGTGTATTTTTGTAATCAAAGCCCCTGAAAACGAAATTTAAATAAAACCGCGATGTAGAAACCAACGCGAAACTTCGGGTTTTTCTCTCTTTTTTTTTTCTCGCCCGGATCTTTGCCAACTTTGTTCTATTTTGGATTCTGTGATTACTCTCACGTCAGTTTTCGTATTCGCGCAAGAATTATATTTTTTCCATCCAAGAAGTTTGTTAACTTTTAACAACAAATTTGTACCATTAAAAATTTTCCAAAATGCAATAAATTTTTGCGTAGTGTTTTT
>QYTT01082207.1:0-10626 GCA_006980735.1 Dasypogon diadema
CTTGGTGCAGGCCCAAGGAAGCAAGCGCATCCAGGAATAGAGATTCCCTGGAAGAAAGGTTATCATTGGGAAGGTAGTCATCGTCATCGTCATTATATACCCATTCTGCATTGGGTAAGTTAAAGTCGCCAAGAAGAATAAATTCGTCTGTAGAGTTCATCATATCTGAGATATGATTTAAATAAAGTATTAAGATGTCAAAAGCGCTCTGTCCATTGTCGTCAATACAGTTGAAGGAGTTAAGAGGAATATAGCAGCATAGGAGATATAAGCTATGTCTAGAGAAAGAAATCCTAAGAGCGACAAGCTCTACGTTAAAATTGCCCGAGTAAGCAGAAGGGGCAGAGAAGTACAATCCAAGTGGGTCTTGCATGCAATCAGCACACCACCACCCCGCGCATCAGAGTCAAAGTATCTGTCCCTGCGAAAGACTTGATAGGACTGGTCAATAATTTCGGCATCATAAAACCCTTGATGCAACCAGGTTTCAGTAAAGGCAATAATATCAAAATTGCTCGAAAGGGACGACTGTAAAACGTCACTGGTTTTAGTTCTTAACCCCGTTACATTTTGGTAGTAAAGGGAAAGAGTACCTAGTTTTTTGGACCCCGCTCAGCGGATTGCGCGCGGCCACCCCGCGGCCCATCGAGTCGCCGCGGTCCCCCCCGCGGAAGGAACTCGTGAGCAATGATGTCATCCGGCCAAAAGCCTGGCGCGGAGATCACATCGAAAAGAGCAGGAGTTGTCGTCAACTTAAAAGATGACACTAATCCCCGTGAACGGCGCGAATTAATCAGCTCACAATTGATCGGGGCGGAAGAGCGAATACCGCAGCCGGCACGGACATAGTCCACAACGTCACTAGCTGATGTAGAAGGATGCAGTCGAGAGACGAAAAATATCTTAGGTCGCTGAGCCGCCCTCAACGTAATCGTCGCAGATGACGCAGCATCAGCAACCGCAGCAGAATCCATCACAGCATCAGGACCGGACATCACGGGGGGGCCGCCGACGAGTCTATCCGAGCGCGCCGGCGACGGCGGCGCCCACGGTTACCCGCCCGAACCGAAGCAGGAGGAGCAGGAGGATTAGGGGAAAAGGAAGGGGGAACGAGAGTGGAAGAAGTAGGGGGAATAGGGGAAGCGGAAATGAGAGGAACAGGAGAATTATGGGGAACGGTGGCAACAGGGACAGGGACAGGAGGGACAGGGACAGGAGGACCAGTGGAAACAGCAGGGACAGGAGGATCAGGGGAAACAGCAGGTTCAGGGAGATCTGCACTGGCCCCAGTCATCCCTAAGGGCGGGGAAGTCTCACCCGAATCACAAGCATCCAGCGACGAAGCCAGCACATAAGATGAAGAGGCCCCCACCGCGTCACGCGAAACCAGTGCACGCAGCCCCGACATAGGCTGTTCTAGAAAATGACTAGGAAGCATTGGAAGCGAACTGAATAGTAATGGAGAAACATTCTAGTGAATACTATTTACAACAGGAAGTACGCCAAAAAGTACTCAGAAAGTTATAAAAAAGAACTCTGAACCAAATACTGAAAGATATTTTCTTTTCAATATTTTTTATTTTAAATAAATACTTCTGCAAGAGTGAATAAATGATATCCTGATTTATTATTTGTTGATTTTGTCAAAAATATTAAATTAGTTGAAAGAACAACTGTTTTTATCCTTACTCACTGTTTTGTATTTTACTTTATCCGAGAGGTCGGTTTAAATAAAAAACTAATTCACAGTTACTATACACTTTATTTAAATAAAAGACTAAGACTATAGACAGAGACTTAGACAAGCACGACATCCTCAATCGCTTGGTGTAAACTCGCAACAAACTCATTTTGGTCTTAATTGTTAATTCACTTTACAGTTGTAATTCTCAATTCAATTTTAGTTTTAATTATTAATTCACTATACAACACTCACATATATACAATATAATGAATTGCAGTAACATTTCTTGACAAAATATTTATTTTTAAATATTTTTTATTACTTTTCATTTACTTATTTAAAGCTTCCTAGTGGCACAGTTTAATCTGACTAAAGTGGACAATTGAAATTTCTAGTTGCAGGATAAATTCTGTCATCTTGATTTAAGGTAAATTTGAACACATTTGAAAAGATTTTCATTTGGATACCTTTTACCTGTTCTCTCCACTCCTGTCTAAAGTTTCAAGAAAAAGTAATGTATTCTACTCTATACCTATTATTAAACAGCCCGGGTTGCCTTTTAATACCTTCCTATTGGGGTGTTCTTAATTCCCCTTTCATGTGCATTCACCCGGAAATTAAATGATCATTGGAGCTCAAAACTCAATCTTAGGACTCTTTTCGGTAACATTTTTGATAGGTGCCAGAAAAATGTCATGTCAAAGCTCATTAATTTCCAAAGTCATGAGCGAAAAACTGAAAAAAACTGATTGCTTGGTCAAGCGTTTTATGAATTCGGCAAGCAAAATGAAATTGATCTCTGAAGTAATTCAGTGTATTTGTTGCTTAAGTCTTTGATACCTTTTTGGGTATGAAAATGATTTTATACATACGGAGTAAGTAAATGTATTTTATATTCCAACAATTGTATACGTGTATTGATATTTAAGTTTGTAACCCAGTATTTTGGAGAAGGTCTTCATTTCAAACAACCGACCAATATTTTACAATAATCGTCGTAATTTACAGATTTGGTTTATGTATTGTGATAAGTAAATTCCACCTTTGTTGAACCACGGAGACTTAATTTTTCCCTGCTGCAATATAACATTCCACTTCAAACAAACGCTACATTTTATGTTTTGTCTGTTTCCGATGCTTTTTTATCGCACTATTCTTTTGGATTTCTCTTTGTTATTCCCGCAAGAGTTTATGTATCTGTCGATTGTACTCCCGACCACAGATTTTACTAAGAAATATTCACTGTTTGTTTGCTGAAATTCAAAGAAATTCAGGACTTGCAAAAGACACTATACATTTTGGGTCAATTGAATCTTTATTGCATATTCAACTAAGCTATCACTTGAAAACAACGAAAAAAGCTTCTCTTTATTGAAGAAGTGGACCTCTAAAATTCTATTGGTTGCCTCTCCAATTTTTCGTATTTCCTGGTTGGGTTGAAAGTGCTCAACTTTTCCCAGATAATGTTCGTTGATAATTTTTCTAATAGTATTTCAAGGGTAAATTTGCATGTAGAGTTGAAAATGTCTCTTGGATCTCTCCGATGTCTGCGATTTGGGTCTATTCTGTAGCTGATTTCAATAATCTTTGGGCCATTTATTCCAGAACTGTTGAACCTTTTGTTAAAGGTACGTCCAGCGTACAGTCGGAGCAATATTGTATTCAGAGAGATCCGGTTCCGGGATCGCATTCCTTGGTTGTCCTATCAGGAAAGGGCCTGGTGTAAAAATGCATGGTTCATGCGCACTTTTAGATACATAACACAAGGGTCGAGAATTCAGACAGCATTCAATTTGAGTTTTTGTTTTATTTGGAACGAGTATTAATAAAATGCTTTTGTTATAACAAACACGGATTGTTTTCAATTTTATAGTTATATTTGGCTTGAGAGTAATTTCTCACAGAAAACAGTATTTTTTCCTAAAGCAGACAGTAGTTTTAAAATTTTCGTAGAAAAATAGAAAAAAGTACTTGATGGAACTCCAATTTTCAAAAATCAAAAAAATTCTTGTTCCCTGTTTAAAGTTTCACAAAAGGCAAAATATTTTTGTAGATGGAAATTGCTAGCAAGGTGCCAGCATTTAAAAATGTGGAGTGTTTCGATTTCGACGGTAAGGAAATCTCATCAGCATGGCTGAAGCCTAGTCCGTCTAGCCATGGACACTCAACACAGCTTTCAAAAATTTTGTCCTTTATCGGCTTGTTTTTAATTACAAGTACGAATTATATGGGAGCAAAAACAAATTTTGCAAAACCCATACGAGGAAATATTTCTAAGTTTTCGTAGAAAAATAGAAAAAAGTACCCAAGGTGTTTGACGAGTGAAGAAGCTTTGGCGTACTACGTTGATAGCAAATCAAGTAGCCATAGTTATAAGCAGACTCGGAAGTGGAGCATTAGAGCAGGACATAAGGTATTCCCGTCACTGTATAGCGTTAGAAAGGCTAAAGTAGCCTGCTATCCTCCAGGTGAACAGATTTTTGTTAACAAAACGAGTGCTAAAATCAAAGTTCAAGCAGTTCTAGACAAAATTGCTGAACGTTTGGTTTCAGCACAACAGAAAGTTGTCAGTAGTCTGTTGCCTTGCACGTCAATCACATTGATCAGTAAGTGGGGTTGTGACGGAAGTTCCGGTCATAGTTTGTACAAACAAAAATTCACAAATTGTGATGATAGTGATGAATTTTTGTTTGTATTTTCATTCATTCCCCTCCAATTACGAGACGAAAAAGGTAAAGTTTATTTTTTCTAAAGAAACTAATGATTTAACAATCACTGAAACCAATAAGGTTGTAGAAGAGATAAATGCTTTATTTTCGACAAAATCCAAGGTAATGGAAAGTGAGGTATCTGTCACACATGTAATGCTTCTCACAATGGTTGATGGAAAGGTTTGCAACGCTCTGACCGAAACTTCTTCTTCACAGAAATATTTTATTTGTGGAGCAACCCCTTCAATGATGAATGATTTGTCAAGAGAGTTTAAGGCAAATAAAGATCATCTTGGTTTTGGTTTGTCTACATTGCACGCTTGGATTAGGTGCTTTAAATGCTTGCTTCACATTAGCTATCGACTTGAAATAAAAAAATGGCAACTTAGAGCAAATGAAGACAAAGCAAATGTGAAGAAACGCTCAGAGGACATTAAGAAATGTTTCAAAAGTGAGATGGGTTTAATTGTAGACAAACCAAAACCAGGGTCCGGCAACACGAATGACGGGAATACAGCGCGAAGATTTTTTGAAAATCCCGAGGCCAGTGCTGTTATCACAGGGTTAGATGTTTCTCTTATACAAAAATTTGGCATACTACTGCGCACTTTATCATCAGGATACGATATAAATATTGAAAAATTTGAAAAGTTAGCTCAAGAAACCCGGCAACTTTACGTAAATCTCTATTTATGGTACTACATGCCCGCCACTGTACACAAAATACTTCTGCATAGTGCAGAAGTAATTAAATCATCCCTTCTGCCTATAGGCCAACTGTCCGAGGAAGCACAGGAAGCTCGGAATAAGGATTGGAGACGATTTCGTGAACACAATACGCAAAAGCGATCGCGAGTAGCCACGAATAGAGATTTACTTAATATGTTATTGATAACATCTGACCCTGTGATAAACGGTTTAAGAGAAGTTCCCCGGAAAAAAATTGGTGCGCTCGCTTCTGAAGTCCTAGATTTAATTGCTCAACCTAGCTGTAAGGAGCAAAGTGTTAATATAGTTTCTAGTTTTCATAGTTCTGCCACTCATGATCCTGACTATTCTATCGAGGATTCATCTGATTACAGTGATGATAATGGGTGACAGATATAAGCCTTTTGGTTATCTATAATTAGTTTTTATAGTAAGATTTACATGCATATTATTTATAAAAATGTTCAAAAAATATATTATGTACATTATTGCTGAAATTTTTTTTACAATACCCATTCAAACAACGAATCGTCCTCCAAAAAGTACTGAGAGCTATAGATTTATGCTTATTAACCTCATTTAGAACTAAAAATCAAAGAAAATAATTTTGTCCAGCTAAAAGTTGTTACTAAAAACAAGAGAAATTGTCTACAGGTACACGACCTGCATCTGTGTTTACGTTTCAATGTCGAGTAGTTCCGATGTCTACCTTCAGGCTCCATCATTAGATCTCGTTAATTTCTCGTATAGAAACTGCTCATTGAGACAGGAAAAATGAACCCAAACATGGAATACTTACCGCTTAATTTATACATCCACCTTCGCTACCGACCATAAAATTAGCTCAAGGGTACTGTCATTGTAATTATTACATATGTGTGCAAAATTTCGAATCCGTCAGACAAAAGGAAATGGGAGAAAAATCGGTTAGAGAATTTGACCCAAACCAACCAGTTAAACAACAAAAGTGTGAAGTTAAGGAAAATCGTTAAGGAAAATGCTTTGAACCCTATAAGTACAAGACATGATGAAATTTTTTAGATCTAAGTAAACATGGACATACATTTACATCGAAAGTAATATTTGACTTGATTTGAAGCAATAACATTATCTAAACTGCAGAAGCTTATTACTTCAGTGCATGCACGTGTCAACAAAGTATTGAAATCAATCATCTACTATCGTTAGCCTGTAAAGCTGATTCCAGCTATCGATTTGTTTTGTATATTATAATCAGACCAAAAAAAGCTGTTGTTTCTAAAAAAGAATATAGTTTGCTAATAAAAAGAGATACAAATGGCTCTAACCAGTTCATAAAAGAAAGAGTTCCAGAACTAATATTAAGGAGAATAGTTATAACCACTCCAGAACAAGAAATTTTTGATTTGCTTTCTGTGCGTTTTATTGATAACAATAAAACATAAAACCGAGTCGGATAAGTTTCTAAATGTAAAATGTAATGGACATGAAACCTTTCGTTCAAGAAAACTCATTTGGTCAATTCACTACTCAGAATGATACCTAAAAACTTGGTCTTGAATGCCTACCTTATTCTGGCCTACAACTAAGTAAATTTCTACACCTCAACTCCCATAATTCCTGATATAGAATCTAATAGTAGTCTCAGATAGTTATCAGAAAAAAGCAACCAACTCCAAGGTGAACGACAGAAGGTCGGCTTGTACTTTTGTATCTCGTCTCCATTAAAACTTGGCATTTTGCGGAAGCCATAAGATATTTTAGAGGATTATGGCATTAATGCAGTCAGAGAAACGAGCGACTTAATGGTTTTCAGGGTGTTTCTGGTTCCTTAACAAAAATTGTTTCATCTTTTTCTTATGAAAAAAGGGAACACGTGATTTCCAACAACATGCATTTTTCTAGAAGCAATATGGAATAAATGCTGCACCCTTCCTTCTCACGGAATTGTTCCAAGACCAAGTAAAGGCTCCTTCTACTCCTCAACCTCGGCATGAAAGAATCACAGGTACAGACGTTGTTGTTCCCTATGGATTTCAGGGCCACCTTACTCACCTTCTTACTCCTCTGTTTCGTCAGTCGTATTCTGCACTCCATTTCCTGTTACCGGGTTGTATCCGGTTTTCAGCAAAAGTTTTAACACAGAGCTCTTTTAAGCAGTTTACTCCTGTACATTACTTAGGGATTTTGGTAAGGTGAATGAGAGATAGTAAAAGACAGAATTGATGGCTCTTTAATGGATCTTTGAATGCACTTTTTGCCCCCTTTGAAAGCAATTCATCTTCTTCTACATTAGAATGACTTCAGCATTGTTTGGTCAACGGATAGCTGAAACTGATGACTATTATTGGCAGCCAAACTTTTGAACTGAGATTTACGTTCTATAATTAGACACAACGTGATTATTAAATGCACAACGGAAAAATTTCAATTATCCCTTTTCTCACGGTTATGGGAAAGCATTACGAGGATGACGTAAGTTAAAATTTATTATCCTCCCCAGCGTGACTAAAAGGAAAAATGATAAATGTGATATTAATCGCTAGTCGTACGAAATTCATGCAAGGGTATGTTGATAATTCTAAAATTATTTTTAGCTTTATGCTTACAGTCCCTATTTTTAAGGGTTATCACATTAATACCTCAGTTATTGCCGTGGAGCGGCGATATTTGGAGAGATGTCACCTTAAAAACGAAACAAGAAATATTTCAAGAGATTTTGTAGTAGATGGAAAAATTGAGAAATAACTATTGACGAATAGAGCACATGAAAAACAAAATAAATATTTACAAACAGGGGCGTCAGTCCGGAACAGTTTCCAAAATTTATTTACTACTTCAAAAATGTAACGAATTTTTTTATTCTTGTGGTTTTAAATTAAAATAATACTGAAATATTAATAAACAAGATATAAAATAAAAAAGCGCGTTATAGAAGTTTTACCCTAACTTTGCCTCATTGTAAACGAACCAACACTTCTTCTACAGCATATAACAGTCAGCAATTTATTTTTGAACACATTAACTTTCATACCTGATTTTCTAGCAAATGACATCTGCTGTTGTGTTTAACCACTGGCATTGGATAATAGACGTCCTCTCTGTCAATGGACGATCTGATAAAAGAGAGCAACCCAGTACTCTATATCTGCTCTATATCCAATGATGTTTCAAAAGTGGAATGAGGAGTTATGCCTGATTATTGGAAAGAATCTATTATCAATGAATTTCCTTGTTGAGTGCTGCACAGAAAATTCTGTCTTATATCATATCATTTGGCGCCTCAGGTCATATTTGAAGGAAGGATCAGTACAGCGTCAGATCTTCACCGTAAGGCAAATTAAACACCTTTGCCGTATTACTGTTGGAGGATTCACAGCAATAAACTGCGTTGAACATTTCGAATAACTCCAGGCAAGCAAGGGGCTAAAATAAGGTTATGTCCTCTCTGTTATAATAATCAATCTAGCCTTATTCTTTATCGTCTCCAGCATTGTCGGATACTATGTATCACAAATTCAAACAGGTTTGTGGATATGCTTCGGACCTCGCGGGCAAAATTTCAGATGATATCATTGAATTGACATTGAAACTGGATGACTTTACTCGGGGCCGCAAATCAATTAACAAAAAACGAACTCAGTAAAATGGGCCGATTGAAATCGGTCGATTTGTAGTAATGGTCAATTGAAATCGACTCTTCAGTAAATTTAAACTTAGATCAAAAAGTTTTAGAAAACCTTGGAAAATTTAATGCTTTTATAATTATTAATTGGAATCAACAACAAACGCCTTGTCACGCTTTGTACTTTAGGCTCTATAGACGAATCGATTTCAATCGGCAGTAGACAATTGGCAATCATAATAGGGCCCACAGTCAGGTCAACTTTTTGAAAATAATTAATCTTAATTGCACGAAAGTAACCTAAACTACATGCAAAATAATCAAAAGTAGAGCCTGAGTTAAATAATACAACATGCAATATGCCACCCTCTAGGGGTGAGGCAGCATCCTGAAAATTGTCAATATTGGTCCTGTGCCAAACGGGGCTAGATTTAATTTAGATTTATCATTTAAACAGTTTATTTTAGATATAATTTTTCCACTAACGCTCAATAATTCCTCTCTCTTTTGGCACAGCAAACTTTTCAATTTCTTCACCTCAATTCCCCTAAAGTAAAAAGTTATCGTTTTGAGCGGTTTAGATAATCAATCTATGAATTATAATACCCTGTAAACATTACATGCGTATATTTCGTGGGTAAATTTCATACATTATACATACAATATCCTACTTCTACCTACCATCTACTTATTAACTGTTATACTTTAATCAGATTTCCATGCATCATCCTTTACTTCCTAATTTTCTGGTTGCTATTGTCGTCTGTCTACCACGAGGGCGTTCCTTTATCGGCGTTCTGAACCCGGTGGTTCGCGTGGCTAGAGGGTGCTTCCATTATTGGCGTGTTGATGCTGACAAGAGTATCGCCCATTGTACAATTTTGTCTAAACCTATATTTAGCAAAAATTACCTTTTCTTAATTGATTTTAAGGCCCGTACTTTTATAATTTCGACTCGACTTGTAAGCGACTACTTAGAGTTGTTGCATATACTACCCAACAGTATATGAAAACCAATTTTTATACATAGGAGTAACTTCTATGTGGATTGAGGGTCAACTCTTGCAAGAAAAATTTAACACAGACAACTTCAGGCGTACTAGTAATGTCCATGATCCATATCCATAGCGTCAACTACAGTAACTATGCGAACAGATTAATTTTTTGTTCCAAAAAGATGTTTCTTGATTTTTTACGCATATTTTTCTATAATAGTTGGCCGAAGTTTATGCAAAACTAAAACAAACTGAGGTATAATATTCAACAGTCATCAGTGTATTACAATCTTTTATAACAATTCCAAAAAATTGTGAGTTGAGTTATTGCCATGAATCTTTTTTTGGGACGTGCTCATCGCTTTGCCATTTCATGAGTACGCGACATAATCCCAAAACTAAACAAATCTGGCAGATATGAAAAGTCCGGGAAGTATAAAATCCATAATGTACGAAATCCAGAAAATGTTTAATTTCTATTTTGAAAACACCCTCACAAGATGATCGAGTTGGTTAAGGCGCACATTTGCAGATCTTTTTCTCTGTGGGCACAGATTCAATTGCTGCAAAAGACGCGGTGATTTATCTGGATACCAATGGTTGAAGCAATTCTACTGACGAGAATTGTACTTACGAAACCACTGGAATTATTCCACAGTGAGATTGCGGCTTAGTTGCAACATTTGTCAGGTTAAAATTTCCCAATTTGCTCTTGCCTAAAATTTTTTACTCTTTTTTATCCAAGTTGTGCTAGCCGGCAAAAATCTATGGGGCAATTTAATACGCTTTGGAATCTGTGGTGATGAAGAATCTGACTGTGAACTGGGCCCAGATAACATGAACAAATGTTTCACCACCTCTGCACTTGCAGTGGTATCCTAGCCGGATACGGGGAACATTAATGTTTTTCAACAATATGACGGT